>APFE030117784.1:25764-38697 GCA_000404065.3 Pinus taeda
TAAAACAGAACAAAGAAATTCTACATGAAATAATTGAGAACAAAGTTATGTGTCAAAGATGTTTACACAGGCAAGGAAGGATCAAATTCTAATCTGACAGAAAGTAGGCACACAAAGGTGATGTGTAGCAGAACTTGCAGATGCAAGAAACAAAGGACAATCCATTCAAAGTCAAAGTATCAAGAAAGTGGATTCCAAAGAAGAATTGATGAAGAAGTACCTATTCAACCTCCAAAGCTATAAGTCGTATGACCCACATTGTATTGTGAAGGATCAATACACAAGAGTTCAGTTCAACTAGATCCATGGGACATGTCATTGGGTCGAGGAGGATCCATGGAGATATTAGTATAGTTTCTCCAGACCCAATGAATCGGTTGGCTTTGTTGTGGAGTGGTTAGTGAAGTAACATTAAGTAGCATCATGGAGAGCACCAACGACAGCTGTAGCAATAGTGGTAGTAGAGGCAAGCATACCACTATGTGACAAAGGTAATAGGAAGATTGTCAATTGCATGGAGGAGCAAAGCTGCAAGTTCTGAGAAAATCCATTGGTAGAGATAGTAGCTATGGCTAGAGGAAAAGAGGCACCAACGCGACATACGAATCATACAAAGGAAGATGAATAAGAGAATAATGGAACAAGTAGAGAAGGAGTTTCATGAGCTCAGAGAGCAACTCCAAAAAGAATAAGATCTATGCAAATAGGAGAGGGAAGCGTAGAAGGAACAAATACAGCAAGGGGCATAACATGTGGAAACAAATGAAGCAACGCTGGTACAAGTAGTTGATTCATCATAATAGCTGACATTAGGTGAACAGGGTGAACCATGATATGAGAAAGACTTCGCTCATGAGATAGAACAATCACTTCAATAGTTGGATGCATACATAGAGCAGGAAGAGTTGGAACAAGACATCGACCTGAAGCCTCACCACAAAGAGGTTGACTCACCCACTTAAATGCATCCAAATGATGAGAAAGTATCGAATGACCAAGGAGGCACTGATATCCTTGGTGATCAGCTAGAAGGAGAGATGCACAACATCTCATTCGACGAATCTCAACATAGAGTTGTGCAGTCTTGCAGAGTATCAACTCTGGAGGATCATACATCTCCTGCAAAAGTTAAGTAATGAGTGATCGTGACTGATGTGCACAAACATCTAGTAGCCTTAGCCGATGCAACCAAAGTGTATGCTGAAGCCACTAGATCAAGTGTTCAGTTTCTGATAGCTGAGAATGAGCAAATGGAAAAAGAACTCTAGACGACCAAGAAAGGAGGAGACTTGGTGACAATGTCCGCCCGAGCTGAATTGAAGAAGGCAATACTATATGAAGTGTTGTCCCTTGACATAGTTATGCAAGCATGGTACTCCAATTTTGGTACTGTGCATAAGGTAGTTGTCTATCTCAATGAATGGAAGGAGCGTTGTGCTAGAAGAGCATGTATCTTAATGAACTTTCATGGTGTTGTTGATGACATCAAAATATGGACGATAAAATACAAGGTAGCCTCACTTCACTTGCCTAATATGATGAGGGCCAATATGGTAGAGCTGAAGGAATATATCCAAAGTCAGATTGAGAATTATGAAGACTCCCCATAGATCATCACTATCACATAGGCTTCCTGTGCATGAGTATTCTACAGTATGGATGTTGTGGTGTGCACACACGCAATCCCATCTATTGGGACTCTCACGTAGGTGAAGACAAAGAAACAGGTCTGACTAGATCTTGACTCATACTTCGACGAGTTGATGTGCATTGCCACCATCCCAGACTTGCCCATCAGTTCAGACATAATGCACAAGTATGTTATTGGTCTAGCCGCATTGAAGACAATGATGTGCATTCTTTAAGATGAGTTGGACAGAGGATCCCAAGCAGTGTACCCAGATGCTATGGAGGCAAGAGTCAAGTTTCAAACATATGTCACTGTGGAGCACACAGACACCATCAAGGACTATCGATCTTGGCATCAATATCTTATTGTCGATCAGCATAAAGATGTTGAGAGTTGGACTTCCATGGTTGTATAAATCAGAGTGATTTCTAGCTTGGCTTGCTCAATCTATTTTGTTTCACATGGGTACATGTTCATTGTAATGTAAAGTCATGTCAAGTGTATGTCAAGTTGTGATAGTTGGATGTAATAGTCATAAAGTAGCTAAAGAGTCATGAGGGTAGTTGAACTATCACAAAGGGGAATGTCAAGAGTCACCCACACTTTGCTATAAATAGTCCCTCATAACTCATTGGAAAGGCTTTTGGTAAGCCAAGCTTCCAATAAGACTATCTTGGAGAGAGCTTGGATAATATTGTAACACACTTTGGCTTCTCCACTACGCAGAGCTAGTACATCTCTCTAGAGGAGTAGGTGGATGTGGTTGTAACGTTCCACTATTGGAACTAGTGGTTGGACATGGATGTATTGTAGGACTAGAACTTACACTTCTTTATATAATAAGATCTAGAATGTTTCATGCATATGTTGTATTTTATTATATGTTATCTGGTTTACTCTAAATGATATATGTATTGGATTTCTTACGCATGCATGATAGACTATTCTGTATAAGTATGTATGAATCTTTTTGAAATATGTTGTTGGTTTAACCATCACTTTGGATTGCTTGATAACTCGCTTTCCAATTGCTGATGCATCTTTTCTCGTGTGTTCCCTTCCAAGCCGAGTACTATTACAGGTTTCCAAGGGGTGCACTCATTTCAACCCCAATGTGTTAGAACCTCTCATACACCTTCCTTGACTCACTGTAGCTGTCACACTCTTGCTACCAACAAGGTTATCTTACTTGCCTTTGTGTGAAATCACGATCGAGGCATTACCATATGAACCACTATTGTGACTCCTACGCCAAATGGTCTGAGGTCTGATTGGGAATTCTTACCAGGTAGATCCCCTTGACATGTTGGCTGGTCCAACATTGTCAACATTTCTGGAGCTAGAAGGAGGGCTAAATGACAAGCTGAGTCCTCTCATCTGGTTTTGAACCTTTGCATATCTTTCATGGATTCTTGCACTCTTCTCCCTCTGCGAAGTTTTTCAAATCATGAAGATGTCACCATCACGAGGGAGTTTTTTGACCACTTGTCCACTTACACATATGATGGTGAAGGCGAAGTGGATTGACCTGAGTACTTACATGGCTTTATTTCCATGCTTCATGAGGAAGATGGGTGTTCTGATGAATAGGGAAATTCAGTGCTTGCATACACACTTTGTGAATCTCCACTTCAATGGTTGTATAGCTTACTAGCTGACAATGTGCACTCACACGAGCACTTTTTTGATCTCATTGAAGACACTTTCTATCATTTTGATTGAGGCCATCTTTACCAAAAATTGTTACAATTGATTATAGATTTTTGGCAGCCCTTTTGTGACTTGTAGTTTCAAGCTGTCAGGAGCCAGATGATTTTTTTCTATTTTTGGGATTGATTTGAGTATTGCCTTAAGAAATATGCTCATCCCAAGAAGAAGTTTGAAATCAAGCCTCGCTCAACATTCTTCACTGATGGAGCTACGCAATCTCATGCAGATGCAGTCACTGTCATGATTGACTGTCCATCATCACCTCATCAAAAAGCTCCACCACTGCCGAATGATGTTGAGGATCATTCTCACATACCTGTTCATCTTTCACATCCTCCCAACCTCACTTCACTTAATTTTTGCATAGATTTGGTTGTGAGCCCATCGAGTTTCCATATGCGTACTGTTCCACAAAATCTGTATTCACACTCGGATATTCCTCCGGATAATATTATCTTGTGTTATTCCATTTTGGACTCTTGACTTGTTGTGAACGAGGAACAACCCACTGCCTAAGTTGGTGTTACACAACCAACATTCGCTGTCATTCATGAAGAGTATGAGTGGGAGCTTGAACAACAACACTCGATTAAGGATGAATCCCTTCTGTCCAGGCCTCCTCCATTCTTTCCTGACATCTTTGGTGAACTTGCCATTCATGATTTTGCATGTGTATCTCCATCCATGAATGCACCCATTATTGATCAATTGCTAGACTCACGAGATGTTGGTCCATCATTCAACAATGGAGAGGATAAGTTGTTCATTCAATATTCACTTGACCTTTCATCTATCTTTTCTGGAAACACAGAGGATGAGTTTGTTCACTTTTTATCTACCCCTTTGTTTGATTCATATGATCATGAGGATGCTAATGAATTCATTGATTTTCCTAATTGTGGTGGTTGTGATCCATTTACTCCCATATTTGATCATGATCATGACTCTATTGCAGCTGATATTTCGAAGCTACCAGTTTATGATGATCCACCTGATGATAAAGTTGAAATTCCCAAGACTGTTGAGGAACTTCAGACCGAGATGATGGTTATGTCAGACCCTCGCTCTCTTGGGGTTAGTCTCACATCTGATCAGGAAACTATTAAATAAACTAAGGCTCCTCATCACTCATTTGAATGCATTGAAGATCCATCTCACATAGAGATCATACTTCCTCCACTCAAACTACATGATCCTATCACTCATGCATTGGAGGAATCTTACATTGCAAGCACACATGCATGATGCAAGTTATCCTTGTTTATTTTATTTTCTTGCATGTTGGCTTGAGGGGGCCTAACCTAGGTTCAACGTTAATTAGCCAAATAAATACCTACACTACTGGCCCTTTTGGCATTAGCCCATGGAGCGCGAATCGAAGTCTCACTTGAAGTAGTATGGGGGGATGCTAGAACCATGTTTCCACACCCTGAGATGGTTCTGATGTCGTTTGATTCCCTTTATCCCTCACTTTGTGTAGGTCACTTCACTCTAGGGCTTACAAGACGAGCCCTTGATTCCGACCTTCAATACCTCCACGAAAGGGTATGATCGACCTTCACGCAGCCCTAACCTGTTGCTCAGGTACTTTTGTGCTGCTATGGTAGTGTGCCGTTTAGATTCCCCAATTAATCTAAGTGACTTGCTTATATTATCATATAATTATAGTTAACACTGTGTAAATAGATAATCATAATTATGTTCAGTTACTCAACGTAATTGCATTTATTCACGCATCACATAAGCATAATAAATGAAGTTCATACATAACATATCAATATGCATTAACAAAACAAAGAGAGAGGAATTTTTGAATGTTTCTCTTTATTGATATCTTCCAAGTGTTTACAAACTCTGTCAGCCCTGTGCACGCAGCTGTTGGGGTCTGCACACTCAGCTGCAGACTTCTACCCTAGGCCTTTGCGCACTCAGCTGTAGAGCCTCTACCTACGCTACAACCCACAACTTAGATTTCTTACCTCAGAGCTACGTCTCTCTTACATTGTATGTCTCTAAAACTACTTAGAGATTAGCTCCTTTTATACAATCCCATGGTCCGCGGACCATGGGTAGATCTCTTACAACCGACTTTGTTTTACAAAACTAAGTGTAGAATACCCTTTATGACACATGAAACCTTCATGCCCCATGACCACAAAATGAGGAGACTATAATTTTATTACAAAATTTGACTCAAACATGGGCTTTTAGCCCCAAAACTGTCCTTGGGGGATCCCACTCCCAACAGGCCCCCAACATAAACATCATGACTCACCCTCAAGTCACACTATAGGCATGGAAATCTTTGCATGAAGCCTGTCTAGCTCGACCTATATGACCACAACCTTGGTCGTGCACTGAGTTTCCACCTACTTCGTGTCTTCCATTTTCTTTTCGGTCACTTCTCCTGCGTCGTCAACTTGAAGTTTTTGTTGCGTTGCTTGCAGAGTCACAACATTTCATTCAATATTTCCTGTGACTATGTAAGATTCCTCTAGCTAGTGCTTTAGTCTTTCCTTCAACACTACTTCCTTGTGCAGTACTGCATCCACCTATTCCTTCAGCTTCTTGGCCTCTTGCAGCTTGGCTAACCTCTATGTCAGCATGACAGTTCACACTATGCACTTGACCTCATCATAGCACTGTTGTAGCTCACACACTTCTATCTATAGCCTCTGTATATTTGGGTCCTCCTCCAAGCTGGTCAGTACCTCAAATGACTACTCGAAAAACTCCATGCAGTCTGCTACTGCACTCTCCACCACCGCTACTACCTCTATGACAGTGGTCACCCATTGCTCCTTTAATTCTGGTGGTGTTGAAAGTTGGGCCCTCAACTATAGCTCGGTAATTTGCAAGTTCAACTCAACCTAAACCCACACCATCTCAGCCCGAGTGTCATGCACGCCTGTGGTGAACTTTCAGATGTGGACATTGAGTGGCTCATCCTCTAAAATAGCCAACTCTGGGACTATTCAACACACCTCCTCAATGACCTTCATAATCCTCTTCCTTTGAGTGTTCGCCTCAGTCTCAGTGGCGATGGAAACATTTCTCTACAGGGCCATCTATTCTTTTTTTATCTGTTGTTCACTGATTACCTAGAGGGCACGATGTTCACAGGCCCTCGGCTCTATAATTACTCCATCCTGCAAGAGGTGGAGTGCTTCGCATAGAAGCACTGTCAGGTTTAGCCCAACTCCCTTCAGGGCACATAGTGAGCCTGTCAGCCTCATTTTCCATGGTCAGTGGTCCATTGGGAAATACTATCGCACTGGAAGCCTTTTTGCGCAGCATATCAGAAGCTTTTGAAGTGTCGATGGCCAAGCTGGTAGACACTGTACCAGCTTATGATGCACAGGTCTACAACTTCTACAACCCCGTCTAGATAGACCCTAGGATGATTTGTTGCTATTATTCAAATTATTGTAGGGCCTCCGCGGTGACATCCCTGACTATGTCACTGATATCATGTAAGTCACCCTTTGTCAATGTGATAGGGTCCAGCGAGGTCTTGGTCACCTTTAATTTCTTCCTAGACCCTCCCTTCTCCAGCTCTCTTAGGTAGTTAATGTGGGCGGATGTCTCTTGACAATCTACGCCATGCTGTTATGTTTCTTCTTCTTCCATCTCAGGTGAAGGTGACCTCATGCCTTTGTTAGAGCCACACTCTGTTCCACTTGTCTTCTTTCCTTCTTGCTTTCCTGCCTACTCCACCTAGACCTTATCAATGGCCTCCCTTTTCCTCTTCTCGACCAACTATGCCATCTTCAGCTTGGCCTCCTACTTCTTCTTCGGCACAACGGATTTGCTCCCACCAACCGCCAAGTCCATGGTAGTGTGCCACTCTGCTAGCCATTGACCAAGCACTGCATCAATGACATCATCCATGGATAGATATGGCAAGTCGTACCACTTCTACCTAGGGTCCTTCCACGCCCTAATGGATACTCGATGGAAATCGGCTTTGAAATCGATGTAGCCCTATAGGTTGGCACACATCGTGGGCAACAATTGCGGCTTGTAATTAATGAAAATCCCAATGTTCATCTCCATCAAGATCCATAAGATCTTGCTATCCCGAACTCGTTGCGTGTTGTTGGTCACCCATAGCGAATCGTACTTTGCTGCTTCAGGGAGGTCTAGCGCGACCAAAGGGAACTGGCTGTCCTCTAGTAGCTCCCACACTACCAACACAATTGAGAGAAAGATCCACATGTAGTGTGTGGATTACTAAAGAAGGTATGTTTTTGATGATTATTTCAGCGTCTTTTCATTAGAACTTACAAACCTTTTTGCATCATGAACTCAGAAAATGATAAAGAATTGTAATAAAACATGTGAGATTAATATGCAAGATGAAAACGCTGACAATTATCATTTCCCTATGCAAGAAGGAGGAAAAAAAAGAAGTTACCATTCCAAAGGAAAGGACAAAGATGGGTTAACCGCTGTCCCTTTGACGGGAGACCGTATGCAAACAAGGCAAAGCAAATCAAATCGAATCAACCCGGGAAAGGAAGTGGAGATATCAGCTCGGCGCAAGAAAGAAGAGAAATGACTGGGGACTAACAGTTCAGCGAATCCCTTAGGATTCTTGATCCTGAGGGATCGTTGTTTTATCTATTTCTGCACTTAGATATCTCCGCCGTCACCCTTATAAAAGGGGAAACAATGTTAGCTTGAGGGAGCATTAGATACGGTTATGCTTTTATATAATTTCTTTTAAGATCAAAACTTTGGTCATCGAGTCTCGTTAAGAACTGGTTTATTGTAATTCTGCTTTATGCATTAATACAAACTTGGTTACTATTTCATCTCTGAGTCTGGAATAACTTCAAGCAATATACCCCTGGAGGCTAAGGGCCCAGCCTTGAAGGACACTTGCTCCTGTATTATTACATTTGGATTATGCATGGTTTGCTTATCGAAGTTATTTGGTAATCTGATGTGTTTTATAAGTTTACATCACATGCTCTGTTATGTTTAATTTATTAAGGCTTCTACAGACAGAACTCTTGTATTGACTCTGCATCATATTACTGTTCTTTCAGGAGTTGATATAATACTACTAGTCTTTACAGAATACTGTTATCGTTCCATTACAGAGCCTTTGTGTTGTGCACTTGTTTATTAACATTACGTAATTCATCTTGGAAGTTATGTTCTTTGCGATTGTTGGATTTATGAACAATGTTGTTCTATTTTGAAATGTGGTCGTATTGTTTCTAACTGAGATTGATACTTGGATCAGATTACTATTTAAGTGTGCTATGTGCGTATATGGTTTTCAAGCGTTGTTCCATAATTCATCAGTAACCAGTGTTGTTCCATTAGTGTGTGTTCTTCAATCCGCCCTTAAGAATGAAAGATTGTCGTTTGACTCCTGTAGATTATGATTAATGCATTTGATCTGATAGACTAAGATGTAACTGCTTGTGAGACTTAGTTGTTGTTCTATTTCTTAGCTGCTGCTCCATTTCGGATTTGCTATTCCATTTCAGATTTGCTGTTCGATTTCTTAATTGCTGTTCCATTTCTTATCTGCCGTTCCATTTCTTAGTATTGGTGTGAAGAACGATCTTAGGCTATAGTGAGCACTGACATCTATTGTCCGGCTCCCAAATCCATGATCTGTTCTCTGATTTCCTTTTCCATCAGTTTCCAAAGGGATGGGTTATTTCTACTGAACCCTTGACTGATAAGTTGTTTAGTCTTCTGAATGTGTGATTTAATCTTTTGAAGTAGTTAAGTTGTAGACAAGTATCCGTTTACTCTTGAATTTTCAAACACTGTGCTACTAGCATTACTCTGGAAAATGATAGCCTTAGACTGAGACACTCTTTGAAATAACAAAATGTTCATAGATTGAAATATTAATGTGAGGTAATTAGAGGTGAAAGAGACCCTTTTTATAGCTCCACATTTTGGCGCCGTTGCCGGGGAAAGAGTGGAGCCATTTGTTCTTTTTTTAGAGTAGTGTACGAACCTACTAGGGAAGAATTGGGTTTTTGAAAATGGAAGGTAAGAACCTACGTGTGGAGCATGTAAAAGCCCTGCTCCTCTACCCGCTTTCCTATAGATTTGATGTTGTTTTGTCTGAGTAGAATTTAGTAGTTAATTTGAGTGC
The DNA here is from genome assembly GCA_000404065.3 of Pinus taeda. Classification (NCBI taxonomy): domain Eukaryota; kingdom Viridiplantae; phylum Streptophyta; class Pinopsida; order Pinales; family Pinaceae; genus Pinus; species Pinus taeda. The sequence continues at coordinate 35,235 of APFE030117784.1, forward strand.
ATGACTAAAGAGAAAAAGCCAGAAAAGAATTCCAAACCTCTACGCAAGAAAGAAAAAGCTAAGGGGCCGGTGACCCTTGGCCGACTAACCTTCATAGACAAAATCTACAAGAAAGCAGAATCTCAACCCTCAGTAGGACCCAGGAAAGTCATTTCTAAACAACCTACTAGTTCCCTTCAGGCCACAAGATCACCATCTGTAGCCTTTGCTGATGTGCATAGTCAAAATGAAGAGCAGGACTTTTAAGAAATTGAAAATTCTACTCCAGAACTATTGCAGGAATGGAATTTTAGTAATCTTTGCGAATGAGGAGGAGAGATAGGGGAAACCGAAGAACCGAGATCTCCTCTCGAGACAACTCAGCCATTGAATAGCCCAGACAAGGGAAGTGCTACAAAAATCATCTTTGCAGAAACTCAATCCCCTCTGACATTAGGCACTCTTATTATCCCAGATAGAGGAAGTGCTATTAAAACTATTCCTGTTAAAGCCATTCCCTCTCAACCTAGGAATACCCTCCTAGATATCCCAGGAGGTTATTGGCATATATTCGACCCAATGGCTCAAAACCAACCAAACACTTAAACCTCTATATTACAATACCCCATAGTGCATTCCGCAGCAAATGCGCCTATGAAAGCGATCCCTCTTCAACATATCCCTACATTCCACGATCTTACATCAGAAGACTCACATGCATTTTTATTTGAATTTGATGTACTATGCAGGGGATATGATTACACCACCAACCCCCAGAAACTAAAACTATTTCCCTCTACACTAAAAGGGGCTGCTTTAAGATGGTTTATGGGATTGGGTGGCGGGGTTATAAATAACTGGGATCAAATGAAAGAATCTTTTCTAAAAAAATATCAGGAATATTGCAGGTCTAGAGAACCGAAGGACGAAATATTCCAGATGACAGCTAGATCAAACGAAACATTAGAGGAGTATGTGGAACGTTTTCTGTATAATCTTCAAAGATCTCCTTATGCATCACTACCTTTACCCGATAATGTGTTAAAAACAACATTAATAAGGGGCATGAAGGAACAATGGATTGAAACATTAAACATCAAGGGAAAAGGAGATATTTATCAAGAAAGTTTTGCTGACATTATTGATTTATGTATCAAGAGCTCGAGAGGCAGCATAAGAGTAAAACCGGTAGAACATGATCGGTTTGTAAGAGATAATAAAATCTCGACAGAAGGAGTAACACGTGTAGAAATTGGAAATTTATTGGAAAATTTTAAAACTGATATACTAGGGACACTAACTACACAACTTGATATTATGCGGGCCAAACAGAAGAAAATGGAGGCAGAACAGAATTTGGAAATCTTCTGTCCCCGATGCAGGAAAAAGCATAGCCATAAGGAGTGTCCACTGGATGCAGTCAAAACATGTGCCATCTGTACAAAAGATCACCTTACGAAGAGCTGTCCCTCACTTCCTGAATTGAAAGCAGTATATAAGGAAGCAGAAGAAGAGCCAAAATTGGTGTATTTTCTCAACCAGCACCGTCAGTGGCAGTCGAGACAATCTGGTATGTTTCCAGACCCAACATCTTCTTTTTAGCCTCCACAGAATAATGCTCAACAGTATAATATGTGGCAAAGTCAATTCCAACCCCCATTTCCAAACTGGTCACCATAATCGCTTCCTTCCTCAAACCCGTGGCTGAATCAGGCAAGCCAATTTGGTTGGCCGAATCTTCCTTATACCCCACCATATTGGCAAAGTAACTCATACCCACCACAATGGACTCCCCCTACTTCACAAAGCTCAGCCTCATAGACAAACTGGCAGAGACCGATGCATCAAGCAGTAGGAACTATTCCACTCCCTCAACCTGCACTGCCAGCCTTACAACAAAATCCCCAATCTAATCTGAGACCGCAACTCCCAGCCTAACCCAACCCCAATCCAAATAATAGACCGGTCCAATCTGTCCAAATCATAGAAACACCAGAGGTAGGAGCCGATCCGAGGGAGTGTAATGATCTTCAGTTAAGATCTAGGCGTATTATTGAAACTGAAGGAGATAAGACAATTCAGGTTGAAGATCAGTCACCTAGAGAACATCTGTCACAAGAAGAGGATGTGAATAAAAAAAAAACTCATAATCAAGTAACCACATCCTCTCCCCCGTTCCCAGAATGAGTAGTCATACCTCGACCTATACAATATCCTGATTTTGACATTCTGGGAGAATTACAAAATTTGTACATAAAAATTCCATTCCTCCAAGCCATTCAAGACATCCCGATATATGCAAAAGCTATCAAAGAATTGTGGGTAAAGAAACCAAGGAGGAATATAACAAATAATCCAAGAGTCAAAGCGGTCAACACTCTATTTGACTTACTATCAGGAAAAGAAAAACCCATTAAATACGAAGACCTAGGAAATCCAATTGTAACTGTCCAAATTTATGGTCAGACCCCGTCCAATGCCTTAGTTGATCTAGGAGCTGCAATCAATATCTTAACAACCACTACTTGCCAAAAGCTAGGCATTACATCTCTAGAACCCACCTCTACCTTGCTAGAATTAGCTGACCGATCTGTGGTTAGGTCGGAGGGCACACTACATGATGTCATGGTCTCTGTTGATTCCTGGGAATACCCAACCGATTTTCTGATAATAAATCCCAAAACCCGTCTTGATGGACATCCATTGATTTTAGGTAGACCTTGGCTTGCCACTGCCGATGCTTATATTGGCTACCGGCAAGGAAATATGACCATAACCAGAGGAACAAATATCAAGAACTTAGTTCTATATCCTCTAGTGCAGCCAAGTGTCACAATAATCAAAACTAATAAGTACCCTGTATCATACCTTACCGATAACATTATATTTCCATTAACTATACAAGAGGCACTTGATTTCAAAGACCAAACAGAAGATGATGCCATTAATAATTTCATTAGTCAAATTGAACTCACATCCCGCACACAATGTCATATGATAGAAGCAGCATTTGATAATGAATTAGAAGAAGATCCTCTAAAAGATACACATGATCAAACAATACCTGTTACTTCTGTTGCAAATAGTAAAATTGTGGAGATTGAACCAGGAAAAACCTTAAATATTAATGCCAACCTCACACCTGAACAAGAAATGAAGCTCATATGAAATGGGACTACCCTGATATGAAAGGAATTGACCCTCAGTTATGTACACACCACATTCACATAGAAAAAGATGCGAGACCTGTTCAACAGCCTCAGAGGAGACTAAATCCTCATCTAAAAGATGTGGTAAAAGCTGAACTTAAAAAAATTTTAGATGTTAATTTTATCTACCCTATCTCTGATAGTAAATGGGTCTCTCCGCTTGTGGTGGTACCAAAAAAGAATGGGAAATGGAGAATCTGTGTGGACTACAGAGAGCTAAATAAAGCAACACAAAAAGACCACTTTCCTCTCCCATTCATCGACCAAGTATTAGA
>APFE030117784.1:39017-59348 GCA_000404065.3 Pinus taeda
TGCAGACTTAATAAATGAAGGACTTGAAGTATATATGGATGACTTTACACCATACGGAGATGATTTCGATCCAGCACTGGATACACTAGAAAAAGTCCTACAACGCTGCATTGCTACCAAGCTTTGTCTAAGCCATGAAAAATGTTATATGATGATGACGAAAGGACTTATCCTAGGACACTATATTTCAGCAGCTGGCATTCAGGTAGACCCAGCCAAATTCCAAATACTTTTTCTTATTCCCATTCCTACCACTCAAACAGAGGTACGTAGTTTTCTTGGATTTTCTGGTTATTCCAGGAGGTTTATAGAACAGTATTCACATATTGCTGCACCTTTGTATGCACTAACTGGTAACTTTGATTTTCTTTGGACAGAAAAATGTGAATGTGCTTTCAAGGATCTGAAGAAGCTCGTATCCATAGTCCCAGTCCTTCGAGGACCAAATTGGGATTTTCCATTCCAGATATCATCTGATGCCTCAGATACAGCCATTGGAGCGTTCCTTGGGCAGGAAGAGGATAGAAAACCATATGCAATTTATTACATCACAAAAATTTATCCCCTACTGAATGAAACTACACTGTTACTGAAAAAAATTTTCTAGCTGTAATACATGCTGTGAATAAGTTCAGACATTACATTACTGGATATCATGTTATCTTGTACACAGATCATTCTGCCATAAAATATTTAGCAAACAAGCCTATCACAAATGGCAGAATAACTAGATGGCTGATTTTATTGCAGGAATTTGATATTACAATCAAGGATCGACCTAGAAAAGAAAATCTTGTAGCCGACTTTCTCTCAAGAATGCTAAAGCCAATTTATGCAGTAACAGTTGAAGATCAATTTTTGGACGAGCATCTGTTTGCTGTGGCTGTTCAAACACCCTGGTATGTCGATGTTGCCAATTACCTAGCAGTAGGTAAATTACTAAAGCATCTAACTCCTAATGAGCGGAAACAGATTGTTCAGCAGAGTGCTCGATTTTCTTAGATTGGGGGCTATTTGTTCCACACAAGGACATATATGCATATTAGGAGATGCGTTCGAGAAGATGAAATCTTTGACATTTTAAAAGCTTACCATGATGGACCATGTGGTGGACATTTCGCCGATCGCAGAACTAGACATAAAGTGCTGCAGACAGGGTATTATTGGCCCATGATTTTCAAAGATGCAAAGAAACTTGTCCAAGCCTGTGAAAGTTGCCAGAGAGTAGGACGCCCTGGTCAGTGTGATGAGATGTCTTTGAAACCACAACTATTCATCAAACCATTCGAGCAATGGGCTCTTGATTTCGTTGGACCAATTAACCCATCATCAAACCATAAAACATATATTTTGGTGGCAACAAAATATGTCACCAAGTGGTTTGAAGTAGAGGCATTGCCAAGAGCTACAAAGGACTCTGTCATACAGTTCCTGTTCCATCTGTTTGTACGTTATGGCCTTCCAAGAGAAATAATTACAAATGGTGGACCACAGTTTGCTGGGAACAGAATAGCTGCAACACTCAACAAATATCATGTCCAGCATAAAATCACTACTCCATACCACCCACAGGAAATTGGGCAGTAGAAAGCAATAATAAAATAATAGAAGAAATCCTAATGAAAGCCATTGCGTCACATAGACGTGATTGGGCTGCCAGACTACCTGAAGCATTGTGGGCTTACAGAACAACATGGAGAAGCACCATTGGTTACTCACCTTATCAATTAGTGTTTGGAAAACAACCCATTTTCCCCATAGAATTCGAAATCCAAACATTACGAACAACACAGGAAGTTGGCTTAGATCTAACCGATGCACAGATTAATCGATTACAGCAGATCAATGAGCTGGATGAAATTAGGCTCTCTGCACTTAAAAACACTGCCATGATCCAAGAACAACGAGCTAAATGGCATGATGCTCTCATTAAAAATAAAGTCTTCCACGAAGGAGACTGGGCTCTTTTGTATGACTCCAGGTTTCAGGACTTCCCCGGGAAACTCCAAACTCGTTGGTTGGGACCATACAAAATCCAAAAGGTACATGACAATGGGACCCTTACTCTAATCACTATTGACGGTTCTGGATATGCCTTCAAGGCAAATGGCCACCGAGTTCGTCTTTATCACAAACCACTCACTCAGGAGTCCTTCTGCCAGCAGCTACGTCGAGACTCTGATATGGAGATTTTGGGGGAGGAACATAATTTTTCCTCACCTGTAATTCATTAAGGAATATATTTCTTTTTACAGTTTGTACATAATCTCTTTTCTTGAATCATTTTTGTACATATTTTTGAATTAACGTTTTGCTGTTATTATTTTTGTTGTTCCTTTGTTTCAAAAGACCAGCATTTTCTTCTAGCTGTTCCTTTTTCAAAAGAGAAACCCCCTTTAGATCAGCCCTCATTTTGTTGTAATTTGGTTCTTTTTCTTTATTTTTATGTTCTGTTGTTCCTTTTCTAGAGGAACAACATTTTTTATTTCTGTCGTTCCTTTTCCAAAGGAATGGCATTTTTGTGTTTTTGTTGTTCCTTTTCCAAAGGAACAACATTTTTGATTTGGAAAAGGAACAACATTTTTGATTTCTACTGTTCCTTTTCCAAAGGAATGGAATTTGTGTGTTTTTGCTGTTCATTTTCCAAAGGAACAACATTTTTGATTTATGCCGTTCCTTTTCCAAAGGAATGGCATTTGTGTGTTTTTGCTATTCCTTTTCCAAAGGAACAACATTTTTGATTTCTATTGTTCCTTTTCCAAAGGAATGGCATTTGTGTGTTTTTGCTGTTCCTTTTCCAAAGGAACAACATTTTCAATTTCTGTTGTTCCTTTTCTAAATGAACGACATTTTCCTGTTTTACTGTTCCTTTTCCAAAGGAACAACGTTTCTAATTTCTGCTGTTCCTTTTCCAAAGGAACGACATTTCTGTCTGTTTTGTTGTCCCTTTTCCAAAGGAACAACATTTTCGATTTTTGCTGTTCGTTTTTCAAAGGAATGACATTGGTGTGTTTTGCTATTCCTTTTCCAAGGGAACAACGTTTTTGATTTTTATTGTTCCTTTTCCAAAGGAGCGGCACTTGTGTGGTGTGTTGTTCCTTTTCCAAAGGAACAACATTTTCCATCTTTGCTATTCCTTTTTCAAAGGAATGACATTTGCGTTTTCTGCTATTCCTTTTCCAAAGGAACAACATTTGTGGTCTTTTGTTGTTCCTTTTTCCAAAAGGAACACCACTTGCATGCTTTTGCTCTCCCTGTGAAACAACTTGTTCCTTTTGTTGTTCTAAATTGAGGAAGCTTATTGCTCATGTTCTTTCAAGTCTTTTAGAATACAGCTATGCACCTATGCAATGGATATAAAATCACAACATACTGAAATCAGTCAATCATAAATCACTATCTTTATAAGAAATTGCTCTAAATTGGTAAGAGGACAAAAGGAAGGACATGCTTATTTATCATCTTTTGCTGTCATTGTTCTACTAACTCTGCTCTAATTGGTTATCTTTAACATGTTGATCCCTTTTAATCCTCTTTGATTATTATTTAGGAATAAAGAGCACAGGGTCTATATCTTCCTATTGAGATGTTAAGACTTCTTCCACCATTCCTACTCTTAAGGAGTGTTGAACCACCCTTTGTGTATAAATAGGGAAATTACTTTATGAAAAAGAAAGAAAAAAAGAGCAAACATGACTTATAAGTTGTCAAATGCAGGATAGGGGGTCTCATCAAGAGCCAACCTACCATGATCATGAGGACGAAAGCGAAGTGGCATTCCCACTATGGCCACCACACCAGGGATATGGTCTAAAAGGTATTATCAAATAAACAACCCTTGGAACAGGAGGTCTCATCACGAGCCGGCCTGCCCACTTTTCGCTCCTTCCTCGTGAATGGCATTATGGCTAACTGGTCACCAAGCTAGCATAATGGCCTACATTTTGACATTACACAACATTTGCTAAGCATACACAAAGGATCATGGTTCCATGGGTGAAATAAACAACTCTGCCAAGGTTATGGATACCTGTCGGCAGCAGAGCACTGTTAATGGTATTGAAGCCACATTATCTACACCAATAGGTAAGTTATGAGCACCCTTCTGTTTCTTATACCTTAGTAATCAATCATATATTATTTCCCGAACCATATAATGCATGGACATCTATTATCACCAATCATGACAAAACAGTTGACAATGACGGCATGAGATTCCGTATCCATGACAGATGTCCTATTCCCCAGCCTCGCATCATATCTCAGCAGTTTCTTACGTATTAAGCAATCCAACTCCATGCCTCGATTTTGGTGATTCACTGCTTTTGTAAACACGACATATTGCCATACACTTTTCTTTTATGACTCTGCTTCAGAGTGGGCGTTGCTCCTTTATTTGATGGATGGGACAACCTATCACATTGCAGGGGGGGGGGAGGTTAACCTCATCATTCCCTGATTACGTGTCAGATCACTATTTTGGAAGTTGTGTACTTGGGAATAGCACGGCTCAACGGTATACTATTTTTTTATTTTTTCTGCATGACTTGTTGTTCATAAGCCATTTCTATTGTATACTCTGCAGCATTAGATTTTGAACGAGTCTTGCGTCTGTCAGCCTCTCTGTGTTTCAACAGCATGAACAACGACCGTTCCATTGAAAGTTTACAACGAAACCATGGGAGGAAGATCGATTCGGAGAGAACCGCAGGTGTTAACAATCTTTGCTGCTACCCGAGAAATCCTGGCAAGAGCAGAGTGGCTGACTTATCTCAATCACTTGCAGGAGTCTAACGAGATTGTGGAAATTGAATTCTTACAGAACTTGCAAGAGGATTACTCCACAGTGAGGGGGAGACACATAGCAGTCACTGTTGACATAATCGTAGAAGTCTCGAGACTACCAGCCACTGGACGTTAAAAAATGAGAGATTGCAGAAGATTATAGAAATCTTCTAGGATGAAGGCCAGAGCCTGGCAATTAGAGGAAAGGGGGTTCTGCCAGCAACACTAGGAGAGCCGTGGGCAGAATTGGAAAAGACCATTCAAAGCTACATCACCTGTGAAGGCAGAAAAGATGTGGTAAGACGACAACATCTCAAACTCTTAGCTGTACTAAAGAAAAAATGCTCTGTAAATTTACCTGCATTTTTGAATTCGTTACTTCATAACGTTGCACAGAGCATAAAAAAGGCACATCATGTAGAGTCAGTTGTTAGTCATCATGGGTTGATTCGGTTGATAGTCAACCATAGCCTCACCTAGCAGCAGAGCAGCTGGGAAGAGCTAATTTCCATGATAAATGGGGGATTGACCGCACCATCCCCAAAATGTAAACATGCCACCAGTACACTCGAGTGTCCAGAAAAATGCAGGAAATTTGCAAAGCGTAAACATGCCACCGGTACACCCAAGCGGCCAGAAAAACACATTAAATTGGTCCGGCTAGCACGACTACGAGGAAGGATGGAGAAGCCCCAAGAAAACACCAGCCATCCGGTAGAAATAGAAGATGATCAACCCCCACGGCCAGAAGGGGAGGACGATGAGAAAGTAGTGCAAGAAGAAGAAGAAAAAGAAGAAAAGGCTGAGCAATCTGAAGAGGAAGAAGAAAAAAAAGAAGAAGCCGAGAAATCTGAAGACGAAGGAGAAAAAGAAACTGAAACCAAAGAAGATAAAGAAGAAGCAGTCGAGAAATCCAAGCAGGAGGAGGAAACGAAACAACGGGAAGGTAGCCCATTGCAGGACCCAGTGGCAGAAGATGAATTGGCCGAAGTTTTGGCCAATATGGGTGAATATGGCCAACCTTCCAGTCCATCAGACCTCCACGTCGAAAAGAAACCCCATGAGGAAAATGCACCTGAAGAATCACATGAAAAGGAGGCAGAAGAAGAGAATATGTCTGTTCATGATGAAAAGATGACAGGAGATGCTGAACAGGAACAATATGTTCCTAACCAGAAGACAACATAAGAGATTCCGGAGGAAACAGGGGCAGAAAGAGAGGTCGCCGAAGAAATAACAGAACCAGTTAGGGTTCTTTCCCCGGAACAGCCAGAGCAGAACAGTGAAGAAACACCCCAGAGAGAAAATCTGGGAATTAGTCACAGTCCAGGCCGCAGTGAACAGCCTGCCGTTCCTTCTAAGGAAATTGCGAAAGGAACAACATAGATTACTGAATATAATAGTCCAACTCCACCAGCAGATTAGGATTCTAAAAGCAAGGAAAAGGGTAAAAAGGACTTCAGGAAGGAAAATGTGACCACTCCACCAAAACCCCTCAAGGCAAAGGGGCGGAGGACCAAAATCCATCTTGCTATTCAAAACCCTGCCAAAAACCAAGCTGTTGTTCCAAATGATGCTGAGAAACAGACCGTTGTTCCAATTGAAAAGGAACAACAATGGACTGATATCCACGTTAAGATAGAAATGGATGAGATGTTGACCCGTGATAAGGAAATTAAGACAGAGGCACCACTTTCGGGAGTGATAAGGGTTATGAACTCAAAGCAGCGCAATAGGAGAGTTCAGGTAAAACTCCCGGCCTCCACTACTGCATGGAGAAGTGATCCAAAAACGGTAACGCTACGAAAGGGTTTGAAGCAAGCTCAGCAAGAAGCAGAGAAGCTTAGAGAGCAAACGGTCCCTCGAGAAAAGTATGAAGAGCTACAACAGCAACTTAGGAATGTCAATCTATTCGAAAGCCAGGCCTTTGAAGGGTGGTAAAGGGAACAAGAGAAAGTCGCGAAGATAACTCGTAGGTTAGATATAGTTATCAAGCAGATGGATACCTTGTGTTCTTTATACAATGACTTCCTAGCATGTAGAGCCTCTGCTAAGAATTATGCCTTGTTTTTACTGGAACGGTATTTGCAATTAAAAATAAAGGCTGTTAAAGCTGGTGCTCCCATGCACATTAACACCATCAATGATTTTATAGATTACCGTAAGCACTACGGGGTAAAAGTCTAGAGACTACCGTGTGAGTTCTATTTACATAACCTTGTATTAGACTAGGAGACTGAGCTGAACCCTAGCCATTTTGTTGGGGATATCCAATTGTAGGCATTTATTTCATTTGGGGTTAATCAAATTAAATGGCTTAAGGCCTATAATGCTTTCCAAAGGCAAGAAAACAGATTAGATTTGTGGGTAAGGGCTGAGCCTAAGAACCCAATATAGTTGTGGAGAGCACATAGAAACCTTATGAAGACTCCAGGTGTAATTGAAGCATTAGGACCCATGCATGAGGCACTCATTCGACAGGGATTAGAATACTTTTTCTCTATCAAAGACCCTACCATTGATGCAGCTAAATTTCGGTATCAAATCTCTAATTCGAATATCCAGCTCAGGGAACCATTTAAGTATGAGAATTTTAAATTAGCTGCCAACCGCTTGCACCTCTATGGCGAAATCGTTTTGAGGACAGGGCCATCCTAGTCAGGATATAGGTTCCGGAGTCCAATTATTTGGCACCCTGCACCTGGATACCAAGCCCTGTATGAGATGCCCGAGGGTCAGACAAACCATTTCTTTGAATACCTAGTTGCGCATCATGGCTGTAGGCCTCCACATGAGATTCCATCTCCAGCCTATTCTCTCACCGCCTTACATGTCAACTACAATGCTTTCATGAGGGCATGAAACCGGGTAAGCAGGGGGGTGTGTGGAGTACTAAAGAAGGTATGTTTTTGATGATTATTTCAGCGTCTTTTCATTAGAACTTACAAACCTTTTTGCATCATGAACTCGGAAAATGATAAAGAATTGTAATAAAACATGTGAGATTAATATGCAAGATGAAAACGATAACAATTTTCATTTCCCTATGCAGGAAGGACAAAAAACAAGAAGTTGTCGTTCCAAAGGAAAGGACAAAGATGGGTTAACCGCTGTCCCTTTGACGGGAGACCGTATGCAAACAAGGCAAAGCAAATCAAAGCGAATCAACCCGGGAAAGGAAGTGGAGATATCAGCTCGGTGCAGGAAAGAAGAGAAATGACTGGGGACTAACGGTTCGGCGAATCCCTCAGGATCCTTGATCCCGAGGGATTTCTATTTTATCTATTTCTGCACATAGATATTTCCGCCGTCACCCTTATAAAAGGGGCAACACTGTTAGCTTGAGGGAGAGTTAGATACGGTTATGCTTTTATATAATTTCTTTTAAGATCAAAACTTTGATCATCGAGTCTCGTTAAGAACTGGTTTATTGTAATTCAATCCGCCCTTAAGAATGAAAGATTGTCGTTTGAATCATGTAGATTATGATTAATGCATTTGATCTGATAGACTAAGATGTTACTGCTTGGAGACTTAGTTGCTGTTCTATTTCTTAGCTGTTGTTCCATTTTGGATTTGCTGTTCCATTTCAGATTTGCTGTTCGATTTCTTAATTGCTGTTCCATTTCTTATCTGCCGTTCCATTTCTTGGTATTGGAAGAATGATCTCAGGCTGTAGTGAGCATTGACATCTACTGTCCGGTTCCCAGATCCACGATCTGTTCTCTGATTTTCTTTTCCATCAGTTTCCAAAGGGATGGGTTATTTCTACCGAACCCTTGATTGATAAGTTTTTTAGTCTTCTGAATGTGTGATTTAATCTTTTGAAGTAGTTAAGCTCTAGACAAGCATCCATTTACTCTTGAATTTTCAAACACTATGCTACTAGCATTACTCTGGCAAATGATAGCCTCAGACGGAGACACTCTTTGAAATAACAAAACGTTCCTGGATTGACATATTAATGTGAGGTAATTAGAGGTGAAAGAGACCCTTTTTATAGCTCCACATAGTGGAACGTCTTGCTGAGCTCTTGTGCTTCATGGAAGTTTGCCAAGAACTCTCTGCAAGGGTAGTCTGACCACTTGAATTGGACTCCTTCAGCGCACTGTTGTACAAGCGCGATGATAGGCATCGACACCTCATCGACGTGACACTTCCACATCAGCTTCCTTGCGGGGATCTATGTGGCTACCTTCATAGTGGGGTCGCAGATGCTAGATATAACATACCTGCACAGATTCTTCACTAGCTTGAATTTTTCCTTCATTGACTTTGCGAGAGCCTGGTCGCCACCCTTTTCACCAAAGATCATGGTTGGATTCTCACCTATATATGGCAAGCACGTTATTTGGTGAATCAACCTATCTTTGATGGATATCAGCTCCTCCAGCCACAGACACCCATCATGCACCAAGCACAATGGCTGCTTGATGACTAAAACTATCACCAGGGTGCGGTTACACTGCGGCACCCAGAGCAGGTGGAGAAATCTTGCCTTCTCTACTCCCTTGAGCCACCTCCATGGCTCCAATGTGGTCAGTCCCATATTCATATCTATCATGCGACGCAACAGTTGCTCGGTCACCCGGTGTGGGAAATCCTCGTGGTCCGCCAAGTCCCAGTCTTCAAGCTTAAGTATGGGCACTCGTTCTAATCATGGTCATCAAAAACAATTTTGTCTCGTAGCAAAGGGGTTTGCAAGGGAGTCTTACTCTCATCAATGTCCTTTGGGACCTTGGAATTAGGCTTACGCGGAGGGACATACTCTGGCATTCACGTAATATGGTCCGCACCCTAGGCTTCAACCTCCTCCATTTCCATTCCCACATCCTCATCATCCATCAGGATGTCTTCAATATATTCCTCCTCTCGTTCTACGTTTATAGCCTTGCCTTTCTCTTATGCAGTGGGCTTTGGTGGGTTTCTCCTTGGCGATGCGTGCACCAGTATGGCAAGCTGCTTTCCCTTCTTGTCCTTCATAGTGTCCTTATTTGGGGTTGGTTTTAGTCTCTGCATTCTTGGTTATTTAGGGAACTCTGCCAATACTTCGACCACTTCCAGAGCAGCTACTTCTGCTTCTCTTTCCATTTCCTGTGCCAGCTCCTCTACTACTTGCTCAATATTTATAATATCTAGGGGTGCTGACATAACACTTTCTAATAGTGCCCTTGACACCTCTGGAAAGTTTGAAAATGTGAGAGTCTCTTTGAAAGCGTCAATAATTCTCGATCCATAGGTGTTTGAGAGCTCAACAACTCAATTCTCAAAATCCCAAGCATTTCTTGTTGGACAACCACTTGTAATTTATAGGGCATTTAAAATTCAAATCTGACTATTCCCCGCACATTCGATTCATTAATGCCAAATCGGCGGTAGATTTTCAAGGATTTGAGCCATAAATTTCCTCTTAAATGTCATCTGCCTGCTCCATTTGGCCTCAGTTTTTCCATCAAAACATGAACAGTGACTTTAGCGGTCACTTTCCAGCTAACCTGCATGATTTCTCCCTGGGTAACACAGCTCCATCCACACTGCCACAGACCCTACAACACTTCCTTGCTTTGCACCATCCTCCAATCACGTAGATCACCAAACCAAGCAGTGTAATTTATAGTCTCGTGCCTCCTTTCAGCTTTCTGGAGTGCTAAGACTGTGTTACCTTCATTTACTCACATGGCCGGACTGTTGGTGTATGTCTTGAAGTGACTGCCATTAAACTTTCTAGGGAAGGGTTCTCCATTTAGTTTGAACTATTGTACCACTCCTCCATTGGTAATCTCCATAATGACATAAGGCCCTAACCAGTGCATACTGAACTTCCCTAGAAATTTATAAAACTCACTATCATATAACAAAACCAGGTCATTTACCTTAAATGTGTGAAGCTTAATATGTCGATCATGCCATGCCTTTTTGCGCTATTTTTGGACCTGTTGGTGAAATCTAGCAAAAAACATTTCTTCCTCAAGTTCATCCAGTTGTGCAAGCCTTGCTTCCAAGGCTCCGCGATCCATCATACCTATGAGTGTTGGTACACACAGACTAGGCACAATATATTCCATAGGAATTATTACGTCAACACCATAGACAAGCTTAAAAGGGGTTTGTCTAGTCAACTTCTTGCATGTCATTCGACAAGCCCATAGTACTGTAGGTATGCATAGTTCCCAATCACTTCGCTGAGCATTACAAACCTTGGTCAGTTCATTCTTGAGCACTTTATTGAATGTTTCCACTGTCCCATTAGCTTGTGGGTGATAAGATGTGCTTTTTTTGGTGGTATACCTGAAATTCCTCCATCAGTGTGTTGTTCATCTCATTCTGGAAGAGCATACCATGATCACTCATCAAGATCTTTGGAAAACCAAATCACTTCAGTACATGCTATAATAAGAACTTTGTGGCGGTCGCACCGATTTGATCCTTCATAGGATATGACTCTAACCAACGAGTCAAATACTCTGTCACGGTGATAATGTACCTCGCTCCTATCTTTCCTTGGGGTGAATGGGACCCACAAAGTCTATCGCCCATTTCTCAAAGGGTTGCAATGTCATCTGAGGATTCAAAGGCATCACATCCCTCTGCGATGGCCTACCAGTCCTTTGACAGACATTGCAAACCCTGCAATATGCTTTTGAGTCCTGATGGAGGGTTGGCCACCACAACCTTGCAAGTAGAATATTCTACGCAGTCGCTCTCCCTGCATAGTGTCTTCCCACGATACCCCCATGAGCATCCATGAGGATGCTACTTCTTTCGAACTCAGGTACATACCCTCACAATATCTCATCGGTCCCCATCTTGTATAGATGCCTAGCAATGACAAAGAAATCTGTTGTGCGCACTAATAATTCCTTCTTCTGCTAGACAATGTATCGTTCCAGTGCAGTACCTGTCGTTAGGAAATGTATTATATCCTCAAAGTGACCATCCGCGACACACACTACAAATAGTTATGTGTCAAGCAATCCTTCCTCCAAATTAGTGGGTTCTCCTCTTTTTTTGATGCACGACAGATGGTCTAGTCCAACGTTTACTCATCCAAGCTTCACAATAACTTCAAAATTATACTCTTGGAACAATAAGAGCCACCTACAGATTCTCCCCCCCAATAGAGGCTTATTGACTAGGTACTTCAACATGGAGTGATCTATATACATTTGAAATGGTCTCCCAACAAGTAGTTCCTAAACTTCTGGAGCACATACAACATGGCTAGCCCTTCGCTCTTGGTGGTGGAATAGTTCTTCTCTGCTTTGGATAATCTTCGGCTTGCGAATGCGATAGGATGATCCAAGCCTTCTCTTCCAGCCTATGTTAGTACTTTTCCTAGCACTATACATGATGGATTGACATGTACATGAAACTCTTTCCTCCAATTCGGGAAGACTAGAATCAACGCAGTGACCATCTCTTCTTTCAATATATCCAAGCTCTAGTTACAGTCATCATTCCAAAAAATGTGACATCCTTCTTCAATAATTTCTCCATAGGTGTGGTGATTTAGGCATAGCCTTTGATCAAATTTCTGTAATATCCTGTATGTCCTAGGGTAGCACGTAGCTATTTCACACTCCTCGGTGCTTCCAAGTTCAGTATCACTGTGATCCTCGCAGGGTCCACCATCAGTCCCTATCTACAAATCACATGCCCCAATAGGTTCCCAAAAGTAACACAAAACATACACTTCTTGAGATTGAGCGTGATCTGATATCTTTGATAGGTATCTAGCATCAGGCGCAAGCTTGCCACATGGTGTTTAACTAGCCCAAACATGGTCCAGTTATCAAAATATACCCCCAAGAACCTATGAATAAATTCCTTGAACGTAACCAGAACTATGCGCAAGAATATCGCAGGTGAATTCTTCAACCCGAATGGAATTACAGTGTACTGAAGATAACCCCACTCAGTTTCAAAGGTTGTCTTGCTCCAATCCTTCAACACGATTTTGATCTGGTGATACCCATAGAATCCATCCGTGAAGGAATATGCTTCCTGGGCACCTACATTGTCCAACACATCATCAATGAATGGAGTTGGGAAAAGATCATGTACGCAAGTGTCATTCAACTTTCTTAGATCCATGCATATCCTTATTTCATCCTTCTACTTCTTTTCTTGTACTACCATTGGACTTACCTAGTCAGATTCTTCCACAGGCTGAATGATGCCTGCCGCGAGCATCTTGTCTAGCTCTAAGCGGACATTATCCTTATGTTTCAGATTGAGATGGTAAGGTCTTTGCTTAACTAGCTTCACGTCGGGCTTTAATGTGATCTTCATCATACCTAGGTCCCTTATTATCCCCTACAGATATATGAACTTGGTATGGAACAAATCTTGGTATTCGTGGAGAAATTCAATGATATTATCCACCATCATGTTGTCCCAATAGTCTCCAATCTTCATGAATTTGGTTTATGCCTCTATACCAATGTTTACTAGTTTTGTTTTCAACAGCATGGTTATATCAGGGTTCTCAGTCTGCGGTCCTTTAACCTCACGGTGACCTTGTATTTCCAGAATGTTAATCTTCCGTGGATCCTCGTCCTCTTCTTTAGCAGTTACATTATAACATTCTAGTGAGTGACTCAGTTGAGTAGCCCATTCAGGCTAAATCAGTGTAAAGGATCCAGCGGTATCCCGAAGTTTTCTTCTTTCACCTCTTGTAGCGCTTCATCAATACTGTCAAGCCCATCCTCAAAACTGAATGTCATCATGAATACCTCACATAGGATATCCCATTCACCTGTCCCATGGCGGAGTTCGGTTTCTGTGTACCAGTTCATCGGGATAATATCCAAGGTGTGACAAAACAAGTGCACCCATTTAGGTTGGGGCTTCTCTCCATAAGCTTGAGCCCATTTGGTGAAGTGCGCATGCGGATCATCCTACCCATTATACTTGTCTATCATTCACATCCTAGGCTTCCCAAATCATGTTCTCATCATCCTCCTACATTCACGCCAATCATCAAACCTTCCCTTGTGCGTACCCCACCATCTTGCGGGCATAGCGCATAGTGCCCAGTCCAACGTCTGGAAGCGTTGCTTTTCTAGTACCTCCCTTTCAAATGAATCCAGAAATATGTCTACCTCATTCATACCATCGTAAGTAGGAAAATTTCTTACCTTTGAGAACACACAACACAATGATTGGGTCATCATATTGCAATTCAGCGTAGTTACATCATGTAACCGATTTTGCCAACATTCTAACTCTTCATCGGAGTTCGAAGTGTAAGAACTCTCACGATCCTAGGAAATCCACCCATCCTCAGTGGGATTCACAAAATCTTGATCTCGTGTCATTATCTTATAGATACAGTCCAAATCATCATCACTCTCGTAATCACGGACTAGTTTAGTATAGCGTTGTTGGCTTAGTGAGGCTTGACCCAGGTTCGAAAGTGATTTAGCAAAGCAAATCCTGGTACTACTAGCCCTTTCAGAAACAGTACGCAGAGCGCAAACTAAGGTCTTACGCAAAGTAGTATGGGAGGGTGGTAGAACTAGGTTTCCACACCTTGGGGATGTTTAATATGAGGTGATTGGTACGTGGTCCAAGCTTCGCACTTGCTATGCTACGCGCACCTGCGGGCACCCCACGCCCTGTGCTACTGTCTTCGCGTGGTTCCAGCTGCAACGCAACCCATGTTATTTACCCAAGTCTTCCTTAATTAGGATCTATTAACTTGTTTACTTAGATTATTTCATATATAAGCATTCATACGACTATTCATCAAGTGTGTGTAGTAACAAACCAGAATAAAAGTAATGTATAACATCAACATAAAGATTCAAGAATAGATGCACAAAATAAACTTTTCTTTATTATCTTTCAATCCCAACTACAGACCTGACTCTGCCTTGTGCACTCAGCTGCAGGGGTCCACGCACTCAGCTGTGGACTCTACTAGGTCGTTGCGCACTCAGCTGCAGAGCCTCTTCCTACTACTACGACCCAATACACTTCAGATTCCACTCTAGGCTCTAACCATGCCCTCGTTATTTTATCTATTCTCTTCTTAACTAATATTTATTTACACTTAGAGCCTCTCTCTATTTATACAATCCCATGGTCCACAAACCATGGGTAGGCCGACACAGCTTTACATTGAATTACAATATTTTATGGTGGACAACCCTATGACTTGATTGTAAACTTCGCGCTCCATGCCCACACTTCATGGATTTCTACACCATATTTGACCAAAACTTGGGCTTCGAGCCCCAAAACCTATTGCAGGGGATTCCATGCCCAACAAGCCCCCAACACAATCATCGTGACTTGCCTTAAAGTCACTCTGCTAGTGCGGAAATGTTGGCATGGAGCCCCTCCGACGGTGCCTGTGCTGCGTGAAGGTTTGTAGTGCATTGTTCTGTTGTCTGCTAGATCTATGCTACTCTTTCTACTGAATGCTTGTTGTTAGGGCTAGATCCCTATATTAAGGTATGCATCACCTTCATTTGTGTGAGATTTCCTTCAATATCGGCAATGATATGGAAGGCCTCATCAATCCATGGCTAGATCTGTGCTTTAAGTACTACCTCTTTCTGTTGCACGACATTCAGCTGTTCCTTCAACGCATTTTCTTGTTGTAGCTTCACCAACTATTGGGCCAGGACAACTATCTGCGTCATTCTGCGCACATTGTCATACTGCACTTGGAGCTCTCGTGCTTCTGTTTCGAGGAACTGTATGGTGCGGTCCTCCTGTAAGGAAGTGAGGACCATGAGGGATTCTTCCAACATCATAGTACAATCCTACAATGCCCTTCCTATTTCCTCTAGCCCCTTTTGGATAGTGCCAGCGCGTTGTTCCCTAACTTTTAGGGGTGTGGATGACTATGCCTTTAATCGTAGTTTGGAAATCTAAAGGTTGAGGTTTAGCTGTATCCTCGTTGCTTCCTCCTTTGCCTCGCAGAATCCATTTCCCAATCTATGAATTCGCACTCCAACTAGTAGGTCTGTCATAATTTCTAACTTTGGAGCGTGGTGACATACTTCCTCTACTATTTTCTCTAGCTGTTGATTCTGTGCTAGTGCTTCATTATGTTCTAGACTAAGCTGCTCAATGTTGATTCGCTATTTGCTGAGCATTTGTACTACGTGTCATTCCCTAGTGTCGATTTCTGCTGTCACTCCATCCTGTAGATGGTATGATATATCCCGCGGGAGGGAAGCTAAGTTTAGGCCAAGTCCCTTGATCCGGCCCACCGTGGCTCTGTCCTCTGTGCTATCCACTGTCAATGCTCCTTCTGGAAGAATGACGGTGTTAGCCATTTTGGCCTACAGCATTTGCTCCGTTGCCAATGTACCTCTAGCACTGTAGGTGGCTACCATTCTCTCCTGTGTGGGCCACACCTAAAGTTACTAGAGCTGTGCCCTAAGGTCCCCGAACAGAATCTGCTGCTCCATCACTGGTTCCTGGAGCACTTCCCTGGTGACCTCGTGAACTGTGTCATCGATGTCATATAGGTTTCCCTCTGTGAATGTAATGGGTTCACCATCCAGTTTGGAAGCCTTGTTCTTCTTCCATGGGCTTGTTCATTCCATACCGCGCGACCATTTCAGTTGTGTAGATGTCGTGCTGGGGTCCGTGCCTTCCGGTGTGTCCTCTATCCCCTATCCCATGGTCAGGCCCGAGCCTCCTCCCTCCTGTGTCGTGGTGGCCCTTGTTTTCAGTGTTGTTGCTTTTTCGACAGCCATGGTCTGCTCTGCAGTGGCCTTTGCTGCCTCACAGAAAGCCTTGAACTCCTTGGCCAATTTCTCATTTCACTTCTGTTGTGCTAGTAGCTTGGTGGTATTCTTCTATTTTTGTACTTCTATCTTATCATGCACTGTTAGATCTAGGGTGCTCCACTCGGGTGGCCATGAGTCGAGCACAATGAAAATGGCATCATCAATCGTGATGAATGACAGTTTCGTCCAGTTTTGCATCGAATCCTTACGTGCTTTAATATACACATTGTGCATATCTACCTTGAAGTTTGCAAATCTCTGTAGACTGTCATACACTATGGGGGATAATCATGGCCTTCTATTGATCCATATATGGATTCTCGCCTCCATGAGCACCCAAAATACCTTGGTCTCGCAGATTTGTGTGGCGTCCTTCATAGCCCAGAGCGATGCATATTTTGCGACCTCTGGCAAGTCCTGTTCAAGAGGAGGGAACTGACTATCCTCAGGCAATTCTCCTGACACTAGTATGACGGATAAGAGCAACCACGCATAGTGGAAGGTCTTGTCCTGCTCCTGGACTTCCTTGCAGTTGGTGAGGAATTCTTCACAGAGGAATATGGCCTAGTTGAATTTGACCCCCTCCGCGCATTGTTCAGTGAGCGCGACAACCATCACTGGTACCTCATTGCCGTGCCATTTTCTCATCACCTTCCTGGCCAGTAGATGGGTGGCTACACACATCCCTTTGTTTGGAATGCTACTAATTATGTAGCCTCTCAGCTTCTTTTTCAATTTGTATTTCTTCTTCATGGCCTCTACGAGCGCCAAATCTCTACTTTTGAGAGCTATTTCTGCTGGGTCCCTTCCCTCACAGGGAAGAAAACAAAACCTATGAATAAGTTCTGCCATGATGGGAATGAGCTCCTCCAGCCACAGGTACCCATTGTGTACCAGGTAAAGCAACTGCCTGATGAAAAAGATCGTAATCGGTGCTTGGTGAAAATGCAGAATCCATAATAGGTGGAGTAGCCCAACCTTCTCCACACTGTGCAGCCATTTCTACGGTTCTAGCATTGTAATGGACCCCTCCTTGCTCTAATTCATGAGTTTTCTTGTCTCTAGATGTGGGAACTTTTCACTGTACGTGAGGTCCCAATATTCAAATTTCATCATGGGCACATGGCCTAGAACAGAACCTTAAAACAGAATTCCATCTAGAAGGAGTGGGGTTTGGAGTGTGCTCTTAGTGGCATCCAAATGCTTGGGTGCTTTTGCTTTCCCTTTCCACGGAGGGACATACTGGGGCAGTTTTGCTACAACGCGCATCAGCTAGATGTATTTTTCCATTTCTTCATCTACCTCTATCTCCTCTACAAAATCTTGGAGGTCCTCTTCCTCATCATCTGTCTCAAGATTAACAGTCTTTCCCTTGTCTTCCATAGAAATTTTTGCAAACTGTGGATTTCGCGGGGACATGTTGATTGGTCCCGCTGCCTGTGGATCCATCTTGGGCTGCGGCGTCTAGGGCGATTTTGGAATTTCCAGTGCATCCCCCAACTGCAGCGTAGGGCTTTGCGCAATTTCCTCATTTGTTGACATCATTCTATTCAGGAGGTCCCTCGTCTCCTTCGGCAATGTCTCAAACATTGAACTTTCTCTCAAATCTTCCAAATTTGTAACGTCCATACCCACTTGATAGCACGACAACTAAATTCTCAAAATACCAAGGGTTGTTCACTGGATAACCACCTGTGATTTATAGGCCTTTTTGAATTCAAATTCGATCATTCCCCCCACATTTGGCCCATTAATACTAGATTGGTGGTAGATTGTCCCAAATCTAGTTCTAAATTCATGTCCTAATTGCCCACCACCTGCTCCTCTTTGTCTTAAATTGGACATCTTGTCATGAACAATGACACTAATAGTCACCTCCCAACCTACCGCGTGGCAGCACAGCCCCCTGTGCACAGGCGTGACCCCTGTGACATGCCAACCCTGCGCGCAACCTTCATATCACGCAACTCCTTCATAGACTCTTTTATAGTCCTCCGCTCTCTTTCAACTGCTTGGAGTGCTGAGGCTGTGCTCCCTATGGCTAGTTAGGTGGTCAAACCACCTGTGCGAGGCTTCAATTCATCTTCCATCCTAGTCCATAGGTATTCCTTAATTACCCTTGTGATAGTCAGTGCTGCGTGTTCTTCCTTATGTGGTGCACTCCCGTGATTACTTTTTCTGGTAAGGTGTGGTCGTAGCCACGGTAGCAGAGGTACAAATTCTCAGTGACAATCTTCTAGTGTAGTAGTATGGCTACCCATATCTTGTCCTGTCATTCTTAGTTGATCGACACAACATGCTTGTGTGATTTTGTTTTCTAGCTTTTTGATCTCCACATCCATTAACATGTTTTTCTTCCTTAGGCGTACCTGATCTTCTTAGAGTTCGCGAAGCTTAAGATTCCCTCACTAAATGGCTTCCTGAATCTGCATAAGTTCGCCCTTGCATAATTGCATAATTCCTTCATTCTAGTCCTCGCATACTGTCCCAACAATGGGAGCTATTGCATGAGGATTCCTTTTTTCCAAAATTATGGTCTTGACCCTGCTCCTCAGCTTCGTAATCATCTCCATGCTTAGGTTTTTGGACATGGCCCTATAGGCCCATTGGATTGTTGGTATGCGCAGGTCCCAATCAGTTCTTCTCACCTGCTGAACTCTATTCAGGATTCTGCATACCTTCTTGAATGCTTCTACATGGAACGTTTATGGTGCGCATCGCCTCTCCTTCTACGGTGTCTTATTCCAATTTTCGATCTTGAATTTGGGGTGTGCTTATGTGGACTACATAGCACATGTCTGTACCCATCGAGATAGGTGGGTGCGCAAGTTGTTCCGTCCTCGTTGATTGACTCTTTCTCAAAACTGGGGGCTTCCAAATCATAAGCGCATCGCTAATCCTCAAAATTTCCTTGATGCGTATCGCACCATCATGTGGGTGTTGTGCATAGTGCCCACTTCAACACATCGAACCATTGTTGTTCGGATACTGCGCTTTCAAATTCGCTCAAGAATTCGTCCACCAGTGTCAGTCCATCATACGTCAGTAGCTCTCTTGCCTCTATTGTCATGTAATGCAGTTATCTAACCAGCACATTGCAATTTAGCATTGTCACTTCGTGCAATCGATTCTGCCAACGCTCTAGTTCTTCGTCTAAATCTGAAGTGCAAGAGCTTTCACGTTCCCATGAGATGCTACCATCTACAGTCGGACTCACCAAATCCTGGTCTCGTGCGGTCCTTAAGTCGGGTCCAGTGGGACTACTACACGTAATGTCTTTTTCTCGAAGATCATTTTGTGCTTCTTTAGATTGATGACTCTGTTCATGTCGGTGGCATAGTCTATTCCTTACAATGCGGGATATGGATTTATATCATCGACAATCTCTATTACTTCAAAATCTTCCTGCGTTCTCACGCCTTCAATATTAACTGTTACCCCTTGCAGCCTTCCCATGGGAAAATTCTTCTGTTGGTTTTCCATTCGTAATTGAATAGGGGAGCATTGTAACGTGGGCCCGCCCATGCATTCGCATGTTTGCTTCAGTAATACATTCGCTTTTGAACCTAGATCTAGGATCACGTGATCCATTTCATATTCCCCAATCTGTGCAGTCAACCTCATTTCCCTTCGGGTGTGCAATGCATGCTTCCTTAATTTTCAGACTACGCGTAGTTCTCCTTGTTAGTGTCAGTCTTTACAGCCTTCCTCCAGTGATCAAATGTGCTCTTACAAAGTGATTTTGAAGTGTCAAGGTCAAATTTTGTCATTTCAAAGAGTTTTCAAGCAAAAT
>APFE030117788.1:0-10244 GCA_000404065.3 Pinus taeda
AGACTTGCAAACCCTCATCAACATTTTTTCTTTTCACAAGGAAAATCTATCTAATTCTACCCTTATTACATCCAAGGGCTCAGATTAAATTGTTCAGCACCTTTTATTAACTCTAACTATCTACTTATCTGCCAAGATTAAACTGTTTGGTCAAATATTTATTCTCTAATCTATAACATGAAATTGAAATATGAGTAAGCCAAGTTTAAACAGTTTGACTTATTCATGAATTGTGGCAAAGGTTGGACAAGCTGCACACAATTGTTTTATTACAAAAATGAAGTAGTAGTGGCATTTGAATTTGCACACTTTCCTTGGTCTATTTTTTCTTGGGGTTCATTTCTTTCATTTCTTTTTGACCACTTTATTTTTCTTACCCTTTTATTTTTCTTTTAGGGTATACCCTCTTTACATTTTTTAAATTTTTTTATTTTTTGGTTTTTCAAGAATATGGAACACCTTTGCTCAAGAAAGAAGGTTTGAACATATTCCATAGTTTGATCAAGACAATCATTAAAGATGAAACCTATTGGTATAAGAGGCTAACACAATGGTTGGAGAACCAGGTTTATCCAGGACTTCCCTTCTGCTGGGATTGATTTTCATGGAGACCCAGACATGGCTCTTCCTCCATGAAAGCAGTGGGACGACTCAGGTAAAATCATTTTTCAACATTTTCCTAATTTTAATTTTTTTTATTTTTATATCGTCCCAAAACTAATAGTAAAAATTTCAAAATGCAGATGTGGGCCCACAGCGATCAACTGCTCTACCCTTACGAGAGAAAACAACCAGTTTCATCAGCTCCAGCCCCACAGGACGAATCAACAGAGACTTTGGCTAAGTTGGAGAGCCATCTAGAGTGCCTGACAGGGGACATTCCCGAGACCAGCATAGACGACATCCCTCTTCGACTTCAGCATTACGTGATTGGAGTCCGAGGACCTTTTAGGAGGTTCCTTTGTAAGGTGGCCCGTGCAGTGGTTTCATATCGAGATCATCACCAGTGATGGGATGATCACCTATTGTAGTCACATGTGACATTTTTTCTTTTTGTACCTACCATTTTTGCCGATCATAAGGTGTTCTTCAACCTATGATCGAGGACGATGTATTATTTTGACACACTCCTATATATATGATATCGTTATTACCAGCTTGTCTTGTTAAACATGTTATGGAATGTTTTTAAATTTACTTGTATGATTATTGCACATGTCTACTTAACATTTGAGAAGCAATTGCATCTGCTAATGTATTTAAAGATCTTGGAATATGTTGATATTCAATATAGTCAAATTCACGTTCCAAGAGACGCACTCTCAAAAATAATCTTAATAAAACTGGATTTCTAATGGCGTATACTCTATTAAGCTGTAATACAACGAGCTC
Source organism: Pinus taeda (assembly GCA_000404065.3). Classification (NCBI taxonomy): domain Eukaryota; kingdom Viridiplantae; phylum Streptophyta; class Pinopsida; order Pinales; family Pinaceae; genus Pinus; species Pinus taeda. The sequence goes on from APFE030117788.1 coordinate 1,393, forward strand.
AAAATCTAACCTCACTATCAAACTCTGAATCCAAAATGAAATAGATTCAAATAATAACTCAATCACTACACTATTTTCTGCAATGTTGTTTGTTGTTTGACCGAGGCTTACCCCATGCATAGATACCAACTCGTCAGAGGGCGAATAGATAACCCAAGCTGCGGAAGAAATATTCTGTGTACTACGACAAGCACCATGAGCGAAACCAATATATGTTTAGAGAGGTGTCGACATCTGCGACATCAAACGTAAGACCAAGATAAGCAGGAATAACGACGAAAAATGCATTCTCTAAGCTAAGCACACTTTAATCTAAAACACACCAGCTAGAAGAAAAAACTAACCTAACTAAAAAATCTCCACACTCGTTTTAAGCATAATACCTCTTCAGGTAAAGACCATTTCTGGGTTTACCTAAAGAGACCCCGTCAAAGTCTACCAATTCATAGGCCCCTTTTGATAGCTTTCGCTTGACAACAAAGGGACCATGCCACATAGGCACGAATTTTCACAGCGCCTAATTTATCATTTGCCTTGATCGTACAAAAGGACTAGATCTCCTTCCGAAAAATTTCGAGGGGTCACATTTCGATCATACTGAGCTTTAATACGTTTGGCATGAGATTCGATCGCTAATGCAGCGTCGCGGCGATTCTCATCTAGCTGAGCCAAGTATAACAAATGTCTTTCCTCTTCGGAAGTAGCTGGAAGTAACTCAATGGCCATTCGCAATGACGGGATTTCGCACTCAATAGGTAACACAGCTTCCAGACCATAAACTAGTTCGAAAGGAGTGAACCCTATTGATGTTTTAACTGAGGTTCGATACGCCCACAACGCTGAAAATAGCATGTTATGCCAATTCCACCGATGAATCCCAATGATTCGTCGGATCATGATGAATAGAACTTTGTTGATGGCTTCAACCAGGCCATTAGCTTGTGGATAATAAGGAGTTGAACTGTCGTGATGCAAACCAAGTTGGCCTGTAAGTTCAGTCATCATAACATTTCGAAAATGAAACCCATGATCGGTGATAATCACTTGTGGAACACCAAACGTAGCAATTATATGATTGAATATGAAAATCGCAGCTGTTTTGTTGTCTGCCTCAAATGTAGGCATCACCTCGACCCACTTAGTAAAATAATCTACCGCAAGGATAATATACGCATGCCCCCCAGTCGAGTGAGGGTTACATGTAATAAAATCAATACCCCATTTGGAAAAAGTACCAATGGAAATTATAGGGTGAAGAGGAGCAGGTGGAGCGCGCATCTTTCGATAAAAAATTTGGCAATTGTGCCATTTTCGAACCGCAATAATACAATCTTTAAACTTAGACGGCCAGAAATAGCCAGCGCGCAATATCTTTTGGGCAGTGGCATACCCAGACATATGACCACCACATGCTCCAGAGTGACAGTCATTTAGGACCTTTTCAGCTTCCTCATGAGTCAAACAACGTCGAAAAATAGAGTCCGCCCCACGACGATAAAGAGTATCTTCAATAATTTTGAATTGTTGGGACTGGAATCGTATTTTTCGACGTTTTGATCGTGAAATTTCAAGCCGAAAGGATTGGGTTTGGAGATAAATGATGATATCTCCATACCACGGATATAAAGTGCTGATTAGAAACAAGGACTCATCCGCAATTGGCTCATCCGCCACAGTTTCCGTGTCAGCACGCGGGAAGTCACACATTAACTCCGGAAAAACTTAGTATTTCTTCGACTTAGACTTTTCAAATTCTAAATCGAACTCCTGCAAGATGACAATCCATTTGGAGTACTTGCCCCCCAACAATTGCTTGGTCAAAATATAGATCATAGGGTTGCAATCGGAAATAACTGTAGTCTTGCGTAGTAAAATGTAATGACGAAAACGTTGGACAGCTTGAACAACTGCCAATGCCAATTTCTCCACATGTGAGTATTTTAGCTCAGTTGGATTTAACGTGTGACTAAGGTAATATATCACATGTTCAGTACCGAATTCATCTTCTTGAACTAAAACCATTCCGATGGTGGAATAGGAAGCGGCGAAGATACAAAAAGTAGTCCTAGTTGTAGTTGGGAGGATGCAACAGCGGTGCATGGGTCAATGCGTGTTTAGTGCATCAAAATATTTCTCAGCTATCTCGTCCCAAAAGAATGAAGTATTCTGTTTCAACAACCGGGTAAAACCCTTTGTGATCTCGGTGTAGTTAGGGATGAATCGACGTAAAAAGTTTTCTTTCCCTTGCAAACTTTGGAGTTGGCGAAGACTCGAAGGAGGAGGCAATCGGATAATGGCTTCGACCTTCGAGGGATCAATGCGAATGCCGGCTTTCAAAACTATAAATCCCAGCAATCGACCCATTTCTATATAGAAGACACATTTGTGTGGGTTCAACCGAATTCAATAATGCCTACACCTCATAAAGATTGCTCGTAAATGGACGAGGTGATTAGCTCGATGCAATGAATGAGCAGGCAAGTCATCAAGATAGGGTTGTACAATGTGCTTAATATCATGAAAAGCGTAAGACATCGCCCGTTGAAACGTTGCGCCAGCGTTCTTAAGCCCAAAAGGTAATTTACAATAAGAAAATGTCCCCCACGGACAAATGAATGCCGTTTTTGGTTGATCAGCAGGCAGAATATTCATTTGATTGTATCTAGAAAAGCCATCCATAAAGGAGAAAATTTCACTGCCAGCACAATCATCAATTATTTGATCGATAAGGGAGTAGGGTAATCGTCCTTTGGACATGCTCGATTAATGTCCCTATAGTCGATGCATATTCTTATTGTCCCTTGCTTTTTGTTCACAGGAACAATATTCGATACCCAATCCCTTAACGAGATCGGATAAATGAAACCTGCTTTCAATAATTTTTCAACTTCTGCTTTAATTGCAGCGACTTTTCTTGGGTGAATCTGACGCAAACGTCGCCAAACGGGTTTAGCATCCGAGTAAGCTTTGATTTCATGAACTACAATTGCTGGGTCAATTCCTGGCATTTCCTCATATGACCAGGCAAACACATTGCAGAATTCTTGAAATAGGGCCTTATATGTTTGAATTTCATCTTCCGTACAAGAGGCACCTATATGAACGTTTTCAACAATTCTAGGCTTAACTGAAATGTCAAGGGGAATAGTTCGAGAAATATTTCCCAAGTTTAACTCGGAATCAGGATGTTTCATTGGATTCTGAGCGTCCTTAACATATTCAGTTGTAAAGATTGATGAAAAATCATCTTCAAAACGATCGTTCTCGGGTAAAAATGAAGATCTGTGATGAAGACCTTCCCATGGTAACTCATCAACGCATAGGATTTCACGAATTTGCTCATCCATTTCAACAAGTTCGGAAAACGTTAATAAATCCAAGTTTGATGTTGAAAGTGATTCCTCATGGACCACATTCATTAAGTCGATTTGGGTTGATTTTGGGTCGGAAAACAACTGCACAATCTGATACGCAATTTCATACGGACTCAAAGGCATAAGAGTACCAAATGAGTATATCTCAGATTCAGAAGGTATGATCCAAGGATCATCATTAACAATGGTTCCTGATGAAATCATATGAATGGTTGCAGTAGAAGACGATGCGTTGATAGGAGGAAAAGGAAAAGTGCCCAGTAAACCGGAATCTTTAACTAGTCCTAGACCAACATCCTTATAAGGGATCGTCGCTTTACCAACATGCTGAATGCTTTCAGCAAAGGCTGGGTCAGATGAAAAGTATGACAACTGGTCTATGGTTACGATCTTTCCATTATGAGGGAACTTTATTAGCCGAAAGACCGACGAAACAACAGCTGTCATAGCATAAGACCAACTACGACCCAAGAGAAGGTTGCAATCTAGAGGGGCATCAACCACCTCCACATCTAGATTAACGGTTTTACCTTCAACCCCTATAGGTAGATCCTGTAAAATGCCAAAAGGATGAAACCCACAACCATCAAAGGCCTTAAGAATCGTCGGGGATTGATTTAGTGAAGGAGAACCAAGCGATCTCCAACATTGTATTGACATAATGCACGTGGAAGCTCCCTCGTCAATCACAGTCCTATGAAGAGGTCTATTTTTGACTATCACTGGAATCTAGACAGCCATTTGATGAGGTAAACGCGGTGCACTATTTTCTAGATAGAAGACTATAAGGTTTGGGTCCTGAACGTCAACAGCTCCTATAGCCGACAAAAGTAATTTGCGCTGTGCTGGACATGATTGCACCACTTCCAAAGCCGACATTGCTGAGGGTGAAACAGTTGAATCCTCAACAATGTTGTAGTTCTGAGCCGCTCTCGCCTGTGGATTGAAAGCAGACTTTCGAAGTACACCCTTTGTGGACGGTTTGATTACTAAGTCTGGGTTAGGTTTCTCGATTTGTAGTGGATCGGAACTGGGAGCTGAGGTTGATGGATTCGAATGAGAAGACTTTGCTTCTTTACCATCAACAGGACTTTTACTACCATAATCTTACGATCGAGTCGCAATCCGTACATGGGACATCATCAATATGGGTTCTTCATTGGCACTGGAGGATGAACCTATCATCTTACTGTCTTGGGCTGGAAAAGGATCCTTCAAGACAGCAGGAGTTTGGGAACCTTTGACAATTTTCGCAACCTCTACGCGATGAGGGCAGTCTCTTGTATAGTTTTCTTCATCGCAGATGAGACACGGATAACGAGGTTTGCGTTTTTCATCAGTTGGTTCCACTTTTTCAAGTTTCTCTTTTTAATTTTTATCTCTTTTATTCTTCTTCTTCCCTTTCTTCTTACCACCAGTTTTTGATTTAGCTGTAGATGACTCTACAACGTGAATATCGCAGGAAAGTTTCGCGGAAGACTCTCCTGTCGGGGAATCTAGCAAGGTTATGATAGGAGAAGAATTCTTGGAAGACTTCTTCTTACTTTTGGTTTAACCGTACCAATCATACCATCAACGACATGAGACCCTGAGGGAGCAGCAACGATTTGATTTTGTTTGGGTAGATCAGGGATCTTCTCTTGTAATGTACCTGACTGAGTATAAACTAAGTCAAGGTACTGTGCTTGAGCAATGACTTGCTCTTCAGTAACTACTCCAGCTTTAGCTACATCCTTAGTGATCTTGGGCAGTGAAGATTTTACAAACCATTCAGCTAAGATCTGATCAAGGATATAAACTTTCACTAAACGTCATCGACGTCTCCACTCATGGATATGATCTGAAATGTAAGTGGACGTTGACTGCTTTAACGAAGTTAATAGTTCCATGCCATTGTCATATTTGACTGGCAACTGAAAATGAGTTAAAAACGAGGTAGCTAACTAACTAAAGTTATAAAAAGTGGCTCGTGGTAACTCAATGTACCACTTGGATGCAAGACCAATTAGAGTGCGATGGAAAAGACGTAAACGAATCGAATCATCTAAAATGGAATTAGACGCACACCAGAGGTGATAAGTCATCACATGGTTCGACGGGTCCTCTCCTGGCTTACCTTCGAATTTAGGAATATCACTGGGCAACTTATGCGGCATTGGCGGCCAATACTGAAGATAGTTACTTGGATCATTCTTAAGGCGCGTCAAGTCAGGCAAGTCCAAAGTTGCGATAAACGGTAACTGAAGATTAGGGTCCCTAAAACTCGGGGTCTGCAGACCAGCCCCAGGAGGAGGATATCCAGGATAACTAGGAAAGGGAAACGCATTTGGGATATTTTGACCTCCTGGAAAACCAGGATTAACCAGACCATACTGGGGTTGCTGAGGTTGTTGATATTTATACCTAGGGTACGGTTGATATTGATAGGTTGGTTGCTGCGCAGTAGGACCGTATTGGTACTGTCCTTGGTACGGAGGTTGATTAAATTGAGGTTGAGTAGTGACAACCGTACTTCCTACAGGCATCTGAACCGAAGTCTGGACCGTGGGTCCAGACTGAGGTAAATATGTCTAAGGAGTAGATACAGGGACAGTAGAAACTGGGGCTATCGATACTCCAGAAGAAGGTGGGGTAGATGGAGTAGATGTTATAGTAGTTGCAGCAGACATTTGAGGCGGAGTACGAGGCGTACTAGGCCTAGACTGAGAAACTACAGAAGGTCCAGAAGTTTTAATAGTAGACTGGACAGGTTGCTGAGATGGACCAGAAACCAAGGGTTGTCCAGGTTGAGATGACGACTGCACATTCAGTTGCAAGACCTGCTAGGATTGAGATAGATCCCACACTAAATTTGTTCCGGGTTATGGACCCATAACAGGTTGAGGATATTGAGGACCATAACTAGGTTGAGGGTAGGGTTGATAATATGATTGACCAGAAGGTGGTTGGTAACCTTGAGATGGGTACTGACCTTGGGGTTGATAACCCTGAGGCACGTACTGATACTGGGGTTGACCTTGAGGTACATATTGATATTGAGGTTGATTTTGAGGTGCATATTGATACCGAGGTTGACCTTGGGGTACATATTGATACTGAGGTTGACCTTGGGGTACATATTGAGTCTGGGGTTGACCTTGAGGAACGTACTGTCCCCTAGGTATGTACTGTCCTTGAGGTTGTCCCCCAGGCGCAAACTGAGTACCTTGAGGTTGCCCCCCAGGCATATACTGGGTACCCTGAGGTTGCCCCCCAGGCACATATTGGGTATCTTGAGGTTGCCCCCCAGGCGATAACTAGCCACCTTGAGGTTGAAAATCTGACATCGTTATAATATCTTCTACACTCAACGGTTTAGTACCACTACTTCCAGTTAACAACTTCTGTTCGATAGGTTGAGGAGATGCTCCCGAAAAATTACCAGAGATGGACTGATACCCAGCGAGAACAGAAGGACCGCCATACAAATAGGCTTCCAGAGATTGAGAAAACATGGATGACAGGCTAGACATATTCAATAAAGGATAGTAATCTCTAGGTGCTGGGTGATAAAAAATACGAGGTGGTGAAAAACTTAGTCCCGGGTTTTCCAAAAGATTAGTCAGTGAACGGTACCAATAACTTCTCCTAGGTAGACTGTAAAAGATTGATTGACTCTCCCTAAGGTCTAAGATAGGTCGATCTTCTGGAAAAGCAAAGCTTTCTTCGATGTCCGAAATAGCAAGCTCTTCAATAGCTATAAGTCCAGAAGGAAGATCTTGGGTAATTACAGTTTCTACCCTAGGTGAACTAGGACCACTAGAAGTTGGAGAAACAAACTCTGGTATGGGAGTATCAGCAATTTCAGATTCGGGTTTAGATACTTCAGGTTCTTCACCTATATCACTAGTAGATGCAATACTACCAGTAACTTCTGAAATTACTAATGGTTGAGAATCAAAATGTACTATCAAAGAAGATTCGTCTTCTTCAGGTGACCCACTTCTACTGTCACTAGGAGTTACGAGGAATTTCAAGCCTTCAAGCTGGCTCGGTACGTCCTCAGGAGGTTGGCCCCGAAGTCTACAGGACTTCCTCAGTAACTCAGCCACATTTACAAACTCAGGGGATTGGCCTGAATTCTACGGGAATGCCTTGGTAATTCAGCCACAGTTAAAGACTTTTAACTGCTTCACATGAAAACAAAGTAAAATCTCAATGAAAACCACCTAAAGCCTCTAAAGAACCAAACAAATTGAATTACATGCCTAAAGAATCTAGGAGATCAATCACACACAAACAGTAACTTTACGGACCGAAAACACTAGTTGGTGATGAAATCCAACGTCGCAGATTTCGATACAGAAATAGCGGTTGGAACAGTTACCCTGGCAACCTGCTTAATGAATAGACTAGCACAAGTTTCTCCACTTAACCCTCTCGAGTGAAGAGAACCCCCCAGAAAATCCAAGTGAGTCTAGCCGATGTTTGCTCCAGGTATAGTGGGATCTTCCCGCCACCTTCACCTTAGGAAGAATCCTATAGAATATGGTCACTATGGTTAGCAACAGAAACAAATATACCTGGGGGAACAATCTATGATCCGATACGCACGCAAGGGCAGAGTAGCAAGCTCAATCCCCTTGAAGGCTCCTCGACATAATCCGAGGTTTACCAACAAGTGACCCCAGGCTCCTCGACAATGGTTAATCCGAGGTTTACCATTTGTAATACGTGAATATCTGGCGTCGTTCCCAATGAGGAAGGATTGATTCGCACACTGGTTCGGACACGATCTCGTGCTCCTCCTTTAAGAGGAGCTTTCCCAGAGCATAGATGCAACAATTGGATTTCTCTCCTACCGCAAGATACAGCTACTTGTTTTTTTTACTATCTTGGAGAGTTAAGTACTCCCTACTCCAAGAAACTAGCCTAAGCTATGTTGGTGTAATAGAGCCCTAGAAATAAAAAAATTTCTAGATAAATTTTAATTAAGCGTTGTGTTATTTAGGCTGTTATTACTCAAAGGGGTAAATGGATACGAAACCAATGGTGTTATGACCCAACCCAAAACTGAATGCAATCGAATATGATAATGTAATATTTTCAATTCGATGAATCCTAACTAAAGTAAGGAGAGAGTTTCCATTTACTTCCAACAATGCAAAAAATTGATCACTAAGAGAAAATATAACAAATTCTCTTATGCACTAATTTCATCAAGAAAAACTAATGCAAATCAATTCCAAAATATTCTTTTATTTTTATTTTCGTGTGCTAAAAACAAGCATAAAAATATGTAAATTCAAATCAAAGAAAGCTTGTGTTTCTACTCTAAAATATAGCATTTTAAATTTCTTTGTTTAATTTGAAAAGATATAAAAAATTTATTTTAAATATGTAAAACAAGCATAAAAATATGTAAATTCAAATCAAAGAAAGCTTGTGTTTCTACTCTAAAATATAGCATTTTAAATTTCTTTGTTTAATTTAAAAAGA
>APFE030117788.1:17704-33123 GCA_000404065.3 Pinus taeda
AATCTTTTCCCGACTTGAAAATTCATGAACAGAGAAATACCCATCTAGCAGATTTAACCATTTATCTACGGCATCTGCGTCTATTTTACCCTCGAAGGTGGGGATTTCAAAATTAACTTGTACCTTAAAGGGCGTGGCGTTTCCAGAGTCGCTGCTGGAAGCCGATGCGTCACCTCTAGGTAGCCGCTGAAGGATCTGCGCAAAACTGTCCATCATTGCGTTCCGTTGTCGCTCGAGGGCTTCTTCGAGCAAGATTTTGATAGGATCTCCTGCCCCCTCGTCTTTCTTCTCATCCGCCATGGGAGGCCGTCGGATTTGCGAGGCTGGTCTTGCAAAGGTTCGACCAGTTCAAGCCCTAAATCCTTATATCCCGACCTCGTTGGGGACATGCAAAGAAAAAAACATGAAGAAAAAACGGGCAGACCGCTCTGATACCACTGATCCAGATTTAAACAGGAACGCAACCAATTACAGAGATAACCATATACACAAATATGCAGCGGAAATAATACTTCATTTCATTAATGGAAAATACTGAAATATGCTTACAATCAGAATGGAAATAAACTAGCTAGGGCGATGGTAGCTATCTCTGAGAAGAGATGTGTGGGCTACATGCCTCTGAACTGACTTACAATGAGGCTCGAAGGCCTATTTATTGTTGAGAACCAATGAAAAACCCTTAACATTCCAAAACCTAACCCTAGGAGATGAAACGCCAAACTGTGGGCCCCGTTTGGGGGTAAATTGGTACATCAATTTCCCGGGGTCGTAACTTTGGCATACGATCTCCGTTTGACACGTACAATAGCTCATTAGAAAGATCTATTCGAGCACTATCATTGTTGGAACGGGCAACATTCTTCCATTCCATGGACCCATGTTTCCCCCGGATTCCCCAAAAAACGTCGTTTAGGGCCTCAAAACGGCTCCGGAAGTTCAGGACCCGAAAAATTGCTAAAATTAGTAAGTTGTTCTACAATTAAGGAAACTGAAAATGCTGAGAAAGACAATGGTGGGGGTCTAGGTGGACTTGGCAAGTGGCCACCAATATCCACCTGGATCAACCCTATTTTCCTTAATGATCCAGTTTAACCCTGAAGAGTCAGATGGTAGAACAATGCATCCAAAAACTTGGGCAAGATACTCCTACTGTAAGGGATAGGGATCACACTCTATCCCAAGTCCCTCAACCCATTTTCTAGATGGGAGAGGCTATCCCACAGATTCGGTAGGATGTTAACTAGGGCATACTTTGACTAGGAGAGATATGATGTCTCAACATCATATCGGTCAAAGGTATCTCATCCACAGGAGCCCTATAGCTCCATTCCACACCCTAGGAGCTCAACCAAGGGGGGATATCACTCCTTGATGTTCTTTATTAGCCTAGAACCTTATTCGAAAGGGTCATCTCAATGATTCCAAGATGCTCTATGAATACCAAGAACTTCCCTTTCGGAAAAGGCTTAGTGAGGATGTCGGCTATCTACTCCTTTGTCGAAATGTGATGGAGTCACACACTTCCTCTATGCACCATGTCACAAAAGTAAATATATCTGATCTCAATATGCTTGGACTTTTCATGAAGCAAAGGATTCTCAGAAAAATGAATCCCACTTTTGTTTTCACAATAGATGACTATCATGTCGAGAACCTACTCAAATAGCTCTCCAAAGATATATGGATCACCTTGGCCTCAACATGATGTGGAATCAGATGGTATTTTGTATTGATGGGCTTTGTTCGATCATGGAACTTTGGGTTCTTGGAAAAATTTATCGCAAAAGTGTTGTCAATCATGAGTGGAGTTGAATGCATTTGTTTCACCTACAAATCTTCCATAACTTTCCTGATCCAAACAACTTCCTATGTTGCTTCAGCTGCTGCCACATATTCTGCCTCCATTGTGGAATCTACTAGAACTAATTGTTCGTGAGATCTACAAGAGACAACTCTTGATGCAAATTTCATAACATAACTTGAAGTAGATACCCCAATTTATTTATCTCCATCCAAGTCTGAATAAGAGTATCCAATCAAGCTGAAGTCGCCCACATGTGTATACTAAAATCCATAGTCTTGTGTTCCCTTCAAGTACTTTAGAACTCTTTGCGCATGAGACCAATGTACCTCACAATGCTTTTGCATAAACTTGGAGAGGAATCCAATAAAAAATGAAATGTTTAAGGTATTTGAGACTTCCTACAATATGTCTATTGTTACACAACAATTTTTCACCGTCCCTACTACCCCTCTCCCACATCTTGGAGGACTCATTCCAGGACCTATGAGAAGTGGCATGGCCTACAAACACTTGCATTGTATTCCCCTGAACATGAGCTTTATTTTCCTTGAAGACATCTCCTGCTAAAAAACCCTAAAAATAGCTCTTTTTCCATTGGCACGTTTCCATAGTGCAGCCCTCGCGCCAAGGGGGGAAATCCTCCAAATAGGGTGCGCCAATTGGTGCTCTGTCATAGAGTCGCACACGCGCCAACCATAATCAGAGTTGTTTTCTAAAAAACAATTGGCAAAAGTTTTGTCCTAACAAATTCCTAGACGGCTATCTATCTTGAGTTGGGTGGTTCGGCTATGGATTTCCATAGAGAGGAAGTGGTTTTCCACCTCTCATGGAAGCTTGCTTGATGATATGGCCAATCCCATGATTATTTTGGATGATCCCAACTCCCCTTCCTCCATCTATAAAAGCTTGCCCATTTTCCTTGGCAAGCTAGTTCCAGAGTTCCAGAGTTCTAGAGATTCAGAATTGTCAAGTTTCCAAGAGCTTCATGCTGTAAGAGCCTTCTTCATTCCCATAAGGCCAAATCTAAGCAAGGAGATTATTGTCCAAGAACCAAAGAGAGAGGCTTGTCCTTACTCCCAACAAGCTTTGTGAGACATGTGTTGCTGACTACCCGGCTAAAGGACAATCTAGCGTCAGAACTTTGGTTGTATTCTTCATTGATTAATTATTAATGAACGACTATTGGTTATTGTTCCACTCTTATTGTTATTTGTGATGACGATGAGTTATATCCTTTATGACTAATATATAGTTGCATATGCTGGATTTTATGCTTGTGTTTGTGTCATTTCTTATATGTGCAGGTCTCCATTCACGGAGATTGTGAGGATTGTGATCTACTGGAGCAAAGGAATTGGAGCACCACCTCTTCTACAAAAAATAGCGTTGGAATCCAGGTAGGCCTTCATCACTGGTCTATTAATTTGCAATTAGGAACTTTTGCTATAGCGTTTGATGATTGTTGTTAGACCCAGTCTGGGCTAGTAGGGATTGCCTCTATCCACAGAGGGGATTTGCCTCCTCAACCATTTGGCGACTCCGCTGGGGAGCTTGTCTTGTCTTTTTGGTTGTTTCTTGATTTTTTGCTTGCTTGGTCAACCTTTTGGGTTGGGTTCTTTTGCTATTTTTTCTTCTTGGTTTACCTAGTTATCGTTGGCCTAGTTTTGGATTGCTTATTTTTCATTTTGGCACAGCAACACCAATTGGCGCTAGTTGTCAATGTATTACTCATTCCAATCCTTAAAAGGCACTAGTTTTAGCCTGACAGTTGCGCCAATTAGTGCCAGTTGTCAATGTACTACTCGCGCCAATCCTTAAAAGGCACAAGTTTTAGCCTGGCAGTCGTGCCAGGCCTGGGGACCTCTAAAGTTTGCTTGATTTTAAGCCTTCTGAGCTCGGTCTTTGTTCTGGATACATTTTCTTGACTGCTTGAGTGTGTTGGTGTCCTATTTGACTGGTTTTAACCTTCATCCTTTGGTTGTTTTCCATTTTCTCTCGATATCACATTTTTAGCCCTAGGGCATCTAGTGGCCTTGTGTGTCGAGCCTTCCTTAGGAGTTTTTTATCTTCTATTGGTCCAGTCGACTTTATGATTGCTCCCTTGCACTTGTTTAGTGAGTGTTAATCATTTTATTGCGTTATTTCAGTGACTTACCCCTTTTTCACTTGAATTTCGCTTTGTTACGCTTTGGGCCTAGATTACACAGCTCATTTGTGTCTTTGAGATTTTTCTTGGTTTTGAAGGACTGCTTTGTCCATTTAGGGATCTGATTGTGCTTGCATTGAATGAAATTTTCTTGTTTTTGCTCTTTTACTATCATTTCTCAAAGTTTGTTTAGTGCATCTTTCCCTTAACATTAAAATAAAAATCTCTTTTGCTTTTCATTAGTTAATGTGAATTAGAGCTTTTCCTTGTTATTAGCGATTAGTGACTTTGAAGAAAAGTTTTTGATTTCCATTAGCTGCATTAGAGATATCTTTGGTTGTTCTATGATCATTTTGTTTGTGTGAAAGCTCTCAACTCTCTTATAGCTAGCATTCATTGAATGAAATGATATATTGTGGCATATAGTTTGCATTTAGGAAATTTTGAGACATTACATACAGTAAGGCCTGAAAACTGAAACATAATCCAAGATCAACTTTAAAATGAATTGAATGAATCTAACAATGCATTGGAACATAATGCACATTGTTTAGAGGTCTAGGCTAGAGACGTGCTACGGCGTCATTAAACCTAGTCACTTTTGTTTCCACTCAAGGTTGCGTGATTCCTCCTTCTATGACTCAATAGTGGTCTAGTACGGAATTGTGCTCCCACGTACCGTCGAGTATATGGGGAGACCCCACTAGGTTATCATCCTTTATCCATAGGAAGTCGTGTCTGCCGCCTTACAACCTGTAATGCACCGAACACAACATTCGGGAAGATTGACTGTCGTACAGAAAGTCCTTGGTTTTCATACAATTGCCAAGGTGTATATGCAGTTTTACAGATTGTCTGGTAAACCTTTTGCCTAGGTCTCGAGAGTAGTCACTTTTGATCCTTTTCGGACTCCCTAAAAGAAAAGGCCCATCTGAGCATTTGTCACTTCAGGCTCATTAAACATTCGAAGGCGATTAGAGTCATCTTTTTGTCCTTTTCTTGACTCTTTAAAGATGAAAAGGTCAAGTTATGTCCTTGTGTCTTAAAATTTATTCGCCCGTGATCACATGCCCTGTTAGATTTTGTTTTTTGACCGTTTTATCGTGTGTCTTGACTCTTTTCTAGCCCCATGTGTGATTTTCCGTTTTGATGGCAACTTTTCTAGAGTCCACCAACCCAGGAATCCCCTTTGATGGGAATCCTAGTCATTTTCCTCCTTTTGGGAATATTGGTGCTCCTTACATGGCAATGTTGTCCCTTCCTAGGTTAACTATTGGGTTGCTTGTTTGGTTGTTCTCAACCTCTGTGGTCCCTAGTGTCTCAATTACTGGTCAATCTGTTCCTCCATCCGAACAACATCATGTTGATTCGAAGATGGACCTATCCCCTTCTTCGCCTGTTTCTACATCCTCATCTTCTACATCGCCTGGTGAAAGTCTGGATTCAAATAACCAGGTGGCTAATAAGAAGAAGAAGAAGACGAAGAAGAATAAGTATCATAAGCAAGAGGCTAAAAGTGCAGCTACTGCCCCGAGTACATCCCAGGTCAGAACACCTTCTGCTCCTCCGCGAAAGGTCAAGTTTCCTTGTAAATTGTGCAAGGATGACCATCTTCTTCATGATTGTCCTGGCATTCCCAGGATATTAGAAGTATGGTCTTACGATCTGGCCTGCCCCTCATCATCCTCTGAAGCTCATGGTGATGCTACCCTATCAACTGGCAATGGTAAGAAGAACGGGAAGATTCGATTCCCCTGTAGACTGTGTGAAGGCAACTATCTCATTCACCTTTGTTCGCTCATGGATAAAGCTTCCTCTGTTTTGGAAAGTCCTACAACTTCTTCACCCCAACTCCCCATTGGTTATCAGAGGCTCTCTTTAGATCCTCCCCCTGTCGACAAAGAGCTTGACTTAGATTCTTCTCTTGTCCATCCTCCTCTTTCTGAACCTGGCTGTGCTAAGCCTCTTTGGGACCAACCCTTGGTCAGAGAGAGTATCAACCTAGGTTCACCACCTGTTGATAACTCTATTTTGGAAGAGTTTCATGCTCATGTTCTTCTTGTCTCGTCAGATTCTCCTGAGTCCAAAAACGACTCTTCTATCCCAGCTGATCCCGAGAGTCCTTCTTCGGAGCTGGGGGGCAATCATACGATTCCCCCACCAAGTAGTTCAGTCCTTTCCTTCGAATGGAGTCACCTGACTGCTTTCCGCCTTCCATCCCATGTGCCTTTCCAGATTACAGTACATGCTTATGATAAGGCAGTACCTGGCACTGTCTTGGATGAGGGTGCATCTGTCAGTCTTATGCCTTCCACTACTTGGCAAGCTTTGGGCTCCCCACAGCTTGTGCCAGTCGCACAGAATCTGTTAGCATTTGACGGGGGAACCAGTCAACCATTAGGGATCCTTCTGAAGTTCCCTATTACTTTGGGAGGCAAAACTGTCTATATAGACATACTAGTTACCCAAGGTGCCTTAGATTTCAGTCTTCTCCTTGGCCGTGACTATGTTTATGCCATGGGGGCCCTTGTCTCTTCACTTTTCCATGTGGTTTTCTTTCCACACTATGGAAGAATCATCTCCCAATACCTCCTACACAATTGTCATCCCCTCCTGGTTTTTATCCACCGGTTGTATCTGCCCCACCGCAGGTCAATTACGTGGCTACTTATCCCATGCCTATATCCAATGATGTTGTCGTCATGCATAGTGTCCTAGGGGCATTGGGTCCTGACTTCCAAGATGTTATCCTTCCATTGGGAGTGGCACTCTTGGAAGCAATGACTTCCTATTCTTTATGATGAAGTTCGTGTGGAGCATAGTTCACTTTCCTATGTCAAGCTCCTTAAAAAATGAAACTAGGTCTGGTCATAGCATAGTTCGCTTTCCTATGTCAAGCTCCTTAAAAAATGAAACTGGGTTTGTTCGAGCATAGTTCCCGATCTTGTGTCAAGCTCGTTAAAAAATGAAACAAGGGTTATGAGGATAGTTCTTTTACTGTGTCAACCTCATTAAAAAATGAAACAACTCCCTTTCCAAATCGAGTATTTTGATTAAGTTCTTGTAAAATACAAGTTGAGTCTTTCCAAGATCTCGAAAGTGAACCTTCATTCCATCCACTTTGTTGAATGCAATGAAGCTTGGGGGGCATGTACCTCGTTTTGTGTCATTATGCTGGGGTCATGCAAACTTATAACAAGCATAGTTTTTCGTTTCAAGCTTATGTAAACACGAAACCAAATCCAAGCAGAGTCTCCATGGTTCAAGCTTGTGTAAAAAATGAACCCATATGCATTTTACATCTCGTGATTGTTGTCTTTATCCACTAAATTTTGTTAGATGAGCCTTGGTTATTTCATCCCATCGCCACCATCTCTTTGGCCAATCATATGCTTTCACTTGCTTGTTTTCCTTTCCTGAGGGACCATAGTTAAGAGTGGCTTTGTTAGCCAGCCTCTTGACCATTACATGTTTCGAGCAGTTCCACCATCGCTGGGACCTGTTGCTACCCTTTATACCACTCGCTCCTCTAGGACGAGTCACCTTTAAGCACTTTTCTGACTTGTAAAATATGAAAAGATTGTCGAGTATTTTTTCCCTTTCTGACTCGTTAAAGAGAATAAAAATGGAGGTCTCCTTTCAGCTCTTTTTTGACCGTTTAAAGATGAAAATATTGTCGAGTTATTCCTCTTGAACTTGTTAAACATAAATAAGCGGCGGTCACCTTTAAGCTCTTTTTTGACCGAGTAAAGATGAAAAGATTGTTGGGCCCTTGTCGTTTCAGGCTCATTAACGGTTACGAAACGACGTGATTTTAGTCGATTTTTTACTTTTTTAGGATGAAATCACTAATCATGAAAAGTACTCCTCGATCGTAATGGTCGGGCGGTTCTTTAGAGCATTATTTTATACTTTTTCGGGTTCGAGAGGCACAACTTTACGAAGAAGGACACCCCTGGAGTTTACTTTTCTGTTGTCTTTTCAAACTCTCTAAACATGAAAAGACACTGAGTTTTTCCTTTGCCAGACTCGTTAAAGCTTGATGACATTGGATTTCATCGAAATGATGATTTACAAGCATATGATATCCCCATCAAGCTTGTTAATAAAAATAACTAGGGTACTTGCCAGAAATGGTGGGGAAAATGGAACCAGAATCATTGTCGTGTCGACAGTATGTCGCTCTTGAACATGGCACTTGTCTGCATTCGTGTTTGGGTGGGGACATCTCATCTCATTTTTCACTTGCCTCCGTGGGTTTGGGTGATCCTGTTTAACCTCTCATTTGCTCGTTGCCTTGTCACCATGACCTCTGATCGATTGATGTCAAATACTGCCAAGTCCATTGTTGTGCCGCCGATATGTTCAAGAGAAGTTGACCTCCGCAAACTATCAACCTCCCTCTGATCACTCATATAATCTTGATACACAAAAACATTATCTTCCTCTGTCTCGCGTCGATGATGTGGGAAACACTATGGCGCACCTTCGATCAAGGTCACTTCCTATCGACTTCAGCTCATTATCCAGGAAGTTGATCTAGAGGCTCCCTTCTGGTGCCATGGAGCCTGCATGCCTCAATGGCAGGTTCTTTGCATTCAATGCGAGGTTTTCATCATTGGCCTCTGATCGAATGATTCTATGGGTGTTCGACATCGGCTCATTGATTCACAAGCCGTAGATTGTACGTGTATTACCTTGAGGGCCATTGTCATTATTGGTGGTACCTCTCGTGTCTGTTAACAACTTTCATCATGGGCTGGTAATCAGACGATGTTCCTGCATGTTCGACTTCGCCTCCTATATTCGCATGCTTGAACTTGTACTTTGTTTGGATCGAGATGGAGCGCAAGACCCTGGATTTTATCTATTGGGATCCAAGCTGTGATTTTGTGGATTATTATGATTATTACATGACTCATTCACTGGATGGTTGCGACCATGCCTGAGTCTATTTATCGATCCTCACTAGATGGTTGTGCCCATACCTTGGATCTAGATTATTGTGTACTCTGCTATGGATGGCTGCGCCCATACCACATATATCATGTATTTGAGATATCAGTTTTACTTCTCCACACAGGTTTTCCAGCGGCAGTGTTTTCAGTTGGACATGTTCTCGTAAAGCATTTCACCCCTCTCTCTCTCCCGGGCCTCATGCTTTAGGGGGCATCTGTTATACAACAATTTGTCACCATCCCTGCTACCCCTCTCCCGCATCTTGGAGGGACCTATGAGAAGTGACATGGCCTACAAACACTTGCATTGCATTCCCCTAAACATGAGCTTTATTTTCCCTGAAGACATCTCCTGCTAAAAAACCCTAAAAATAGATCTTTTTCCATTGCCGCGGTTCCATAGTGCAGCCCTTGCGCCAAGGGGGGAAATCCTGCAAAGAGGGCGCACCAATTGGCGCTCTGTCATAGAGTCGCACCCGTGCCAACCATAATCAAAGTTTTTTTTTAATAAACAAACAATGGAAGTTTCATCCTAACAAATTCCTGGACGACATCTATCTTGAGTTGGGTGGTTCGACTATGGATTTCCATAGAGAGGAAGTGGTTTACCACCTCTCATGGAAGCTTCCTTGATGATATGGCCAATCCCATGATTATTGTGGATGATCCCAACTCCCCTTCCTCCATCTATAAAAGCTTGCCCATTTTCCTTGGCAAGCTAGTTCCAGAGTTCCATAGTTCCAGAGATTCAGAATTGTCAAGTGCCCAAGAGCTTCATGCTACAAGAGCCTTCTTGATTCCCATAAGGCCAAATCCAAGAAAGGAGATTATTGTCCAAGAACCAAAGAGAGAGGCTTGTCCTTACTCCCAACAAGCTTTGCGAGACATGTGTTGCTGACTTCCCAGCCAAAGGAGAATCTAGCATCAGAACTTTGGTTGTATTCTTCTTTGATTAATTATTAATGAACGATTATTGATTATGGTTCCACTCTTATTGTTATTTGTGATGACGATGAGTTATATCCTTTCTGACTGATATATAGTTGCATATGCTGGATTTTATGCTTGTGTTTGTATCATTTCTTGTATGTGCAGGTGTCCATTCACGGAGATCGTGAGGATTGTGATCTGCCGAAGCAAAGGAACGGGAGCAGCACCTCTTCTACAAATAATAGTGTTGGAATCCAGGTAGGCCTTAATCACTGGTCTATTAATTTGCAATTAGGACCTTGCACTATAGCATTTGATGATTGTTGCTAGACCCGGTCTGGGCTAGTAGGGATCACCTCTGTCCGCAAAGGGGATTTACCTCCTCAACATCTATACATTCTTGCATCCTCAAATTCTTTTCCCTGAATGTATGTAAGCTTTAAGTTCTGTTCGATTGGAGTAGTCAAAGGATTGCTTCATCCATGCCAAACTTGTTCAAGAGATCTCTAATGTACTTTTTCTAAAAGAGGAATATAAAATTTAGATGTTGAGTTACTTCAATACCAAGATAGTAGTGAACATACCCCAAGTCTATCATTTCAAAACCTTTTCTCGATTCCTTCTTTATGGATGCAGTATAGCTCTCATTGTTCCCTGTCATCAATCGATCATCTACATACACCACAAGATATACAATTGTTTTGTCAAATTTCATGACAAATAAATTTGTATCATCAAGATCATAATGTTTGAAGTTGATTTTGAGAAGATGCTTAGCTAACTTCTCATACCAGGCTCATCGTGCTTTCTTGAGGCCATACCAGGACTTTATAATCTTGCATACTTTATGCTCCTGACCCTTCACAAAAAATTCATCTGGATGGGACAAAAGAACATTCTCTTTCATATCTCCATTGAAGAAAGAGGTTTTTACATCCATTTGATGGACTTCCCAACCATTCTGGCTCCCAAGGAAAAGAGTGTCCAAATTGTAGCTCATTTTGCTGTGGGGGAAAAGTCTCGTCATAGTTGACCCATTCCTTCTATGCAAAACATTTTTCCACAAGCTTTACGTTGTGCTTTTCATGTGACCGATCAGATTTATACTTGTTCTTGTAGAACCACTTTTAGCCTATTGGTTTGATTCCCAATGGAGGATCATCTAACTTCCAAGTGCCATTCTTTATCAAGGCATCATACTCTTTTTGCATCGCTTCTTTCCATTCATCATGAGAAGTGTCTTCTTTGAAGGAAGTTGGTTCTAAATATGTGGATAGATTCAATCCACAATCATAAGAAGCATCCATATCAATAGGTGAATCATAATCGTTTACATCATATTTATTTTTTATAGTATAGCTCCTTGCTCCTGTCTTTCCAACCTCATCAGGAAGAACACTTTCACATGTCTTTGTGTGCCATTTTGGAGGACTTTTTTGAGATGGCTGGGGATGCTCAATTGACTAAGTTTGGGCTTGTTGTAGCTTAATTTTTCTCAGTAAAGTGATGATGATAATGTCATAGAAGTAATTCATTGTATGTAGATAGCACTCGCATTGGATGAAACAATTCAAAGTGACCTGGTTTGATCTAGGTAATTCAAAGAGGATTAACTAAGGCACTCTCGATTTATCAATTAATGAAGGGTATTTTATCAAAAACACGAGGTTCCTTATTAAATTTTTTGGTGAAAGACTCATGTTTGGAAAATTTTCTTCATTTTATCATGGTTTTTGGGTGAAGCTTCATTTCAACAAGTTACATCTTCCATGCATAAATTCATTTATATGAACAACATATCTATGTTTTTCTAGGATATTGAAATTTTAACAATGCGATTATACTTCAATTTTCCATCCATGATAGTGAAAAAAATGGTTCCAATATTTTATGATTATGATTTTAGTCTACCGAGCACTCCATCTATCCTTGAATATCACACAATCTTCTAAGCAAAATGGAACATCAAAATATTGCTTTGGAGAAGAAGGGCTTACAATCTGTTGTTGCGTATTTGGAGGGAAATGTTGTTTGTACAAGGTTGATATCTTCAACGAAGAAACACTTGGGTGTATTTGATCCTGTTGCTTCAAAAAGACCACGAGGAATATTCTGTTTCAAAAATAGCGATATTGACCCATCTATTCAGCACCCTTTTGAGTGTGTTCCAGTTTTTGTTGTAGAGCATGTCATAAACTTTCTCAATGAGATCAGAGGGTAGTTGAGTGTTGCCATGGAAGATGTTATAAATCTTAAGAATAAAGAACCTAGAAGCATGACCAACCGTGACAATCCATATTCAAACATGCAGGAAGGAAATAATAAGCTTAGTAAAAATTATAAAATTGATTCATCTTACATAATGGATGCGTTCTCTAGCTCCATTTATGATTAATCATTATGAAAACTGATTTTTGCAAATGGCCGAGGAAGTGAATTTCTTCTAGGAAGTGAATTTCAGTTGCCTATTGTGGAAAAACAGAGAAAAAATTCAAACATTCATGATCTGAGTTTTTTGTAGAAGGACCCAAATTGACTTCAACATGGGTGTTTTCCAAAAATTCAGACCGATTTCATATATTTCACTAGTTCTTCCAACACGAGTTTTTTCAAAAACGTCTTGCAAACTGCAGTTGACTCATTGTATTGGAATTGGACTTCTATAATGAGAATTTAATTATTTAATAAATGTGATATCTTTAATAAGAACTTCAGCGTAAATCACATGTAGAAAGACCTTTGTCGACGCATTTCGAACCAACCAGTGTGGTTCATCGTCAGCACAAGTTGAAGAAACAGATCCAAATTTACGTGATAAATAGTCTGAGCAGAGCCTCCAATAGCTATCCAACGGCTAATTTTGACTTAGGGACCAGAGTCAAAAAGTCAAAGTTATATTCAGTGACCATACCTTTAAAATATGTATAAAAAATTATTATAAATAAATTAATTTTATAGGTTCTTGCGTTAATAGTTTTTAAAAGTTGTTTATTTAATAATTAAATTATAAGTATTAGAAATATTCAGTTATAGGAAGGCTTTCAGATAATAACAAACATATAGGGTATATGACAAATATTAGTTAAAATAAAACATAAAAAATAAATAAATAAAATTGATTAATTAATAAAATAAAAATAAAATAAAAAATAAAAAATAAAAAATAAAAAAAAAATAAACAATATAAAAATAAAATTAAAATTAAAAATAAAATAAAAATAAAAATAAAAAAAAAAAAAACAAAAATAAAAGTAAAAATATAAATAAATATATAAAAAAAAAATAAACAAAAAGAATAATAAATAATAAAAAAATAAATAAATAATAAAATAAAAAAAAATAAAAATATAATAAGAACCTAACTAGTAAGGTAAAAGTTCGTTGGAAAAAAATTAAAATAAATAAATATAGGACCTAGCTAGTAAAGGTAAAAGTTGGTCAAAAAATAAAAAATCAAAATAAAAAAAGATGAAAAGAATGGATAAAAAAATGAACTAAATAAAAATAAATAAAAAAAAATAAAAATAATAAAATAAATAGAAAGAATGACACCAAGTAATAAAAACCACAGAGCAAGAAAGAAAAAACCTAGGAGGAAGGAAGGTTCCAAGGGAAACAATGGAAGCAAGAAAAGGATAAAAGGGGGGGGGAGAAAAAGAAAGACTAAGACGAAAGCGCCGGGATCCAACAACTACTGATCTTCCAGCCGTCATCTCTATTGAGATTGTTAGGCCTTCCTTCAATCTCAATAGCTTCCCTGAATTTACGATGATGGAACTGGGAAATTTTGGCAACAACCTTGGCCTCCTCTATATAAACCTAATGCTTGGTCTTTTCCACATGCTCTGCTAACGCTGAAGACTTGGTTCTCCCATGCCTTAGGTCAGCTGCATGTTCGTTGATTCTTTCATGGATTGAGTGCCTTGTTTCCCCGATATAGGGGGTCCCACAAGAACAAGGGATCAAGTAGACACCCTTCATGTCCTTAGGGTCAACGTGATCTTTCACCGATCGGAGGGATTTGTGAATGGTGTTGAGGGGCCTAAAGGTTGAGGGAATATCATACCTCTTAAGGATCCGAGAAATTTTGTCTGTGGTACCTTGAACATAGGGAAGATGGACACCTAGTCAGCACTATGTTCAAGGTACCACAGACAAAATTACTCGGATCCTTAAGAGGTATGATATTCCCTCAATCTTTAGGCCCCTCAACACCATTCGCAAATCCCTCCACTCGGTGAAAGATCACGTTGACCCTAAGGACATGAAGGGTGTCTACTTGATCCCTTGTTCTTGTGGGACCCCCTATATCGGGGAAACAGGGCGCTCCATCCATCAAAGGATTAATGAACATGCATTTGACCTAAGACATGGGAGAACCAAGTCTTCAGTGTTAGCAGAGCATGTGGAAAAGACCAAGCATCAGGTTTGTATAGAGGAGGCCAAGGTTGTTGCCAAAATTGCCCAGTTCCATCATTGTAAATTCAGGGAAGCTATTGAGATTGAAAGAAGACCTAACAATCTCAATAGAGATGACAACTGGAAGATCAGTAGCTGTTGGATCCTAGCCCTTTTGTCTTGGTCTTTCTTTTTCTCCCCCCTCCCCACCCCCCCTTTTTTATCCTTTTCTTTCTTCCATTGTTTCCCTTGGAAACTTCCTTCCTCCTAGATTTTTTCCTTCTTGCTCTGTGGTTTTTATTACTTGGTGTCGTTCTTTCTATTTATTTATTTATTTTTATTTATTTATTTTTTTATTTTTCATTTTTTATTTTTATCCTTTTTTATCTTTATTTATTATTTCATTTATTTTCAACAACTTTACTTACTAGTTACGTTGCTAAATTAATTTATTTTTTTTTTTATTTTTATTTTTTTAACAATACTTTTACCTTTTATAGCTGACGTTCTGTAATTATATTCTTTATTATTTTATTTATATTTATTCATATTATTTTTTTTATTGTTATTTTATTTTTATTTTTTTATTTATTATTTTTTAATATTATTCTAATAAAATATTTTCTCATAATAACCCTATAACAAATGATTATATTGAAATGCTTCCATATAACTGAATATTTCTAATAACTTATAATTTTAATTATTAAATAATAACTTTTTAAAACTATTAACGCAAGCACCTATAAAATTAATTAATTTATAATAATTTTTTATACATATTTTAAAGGTATGGGCACTGAATATAACTTTGACTTTTTGACTCTAGTCCCTAAGTCAAAATTAGCCGTTGGATAGTTGTTGGAGGCTTTGCTCATGTTAGCCTCCTGCTGCAGCAGGTTACTCATATTTCATGATTGACATGTTTACAGGCCAAATATGTCGTACTTTGCATGCTGCAATGCTCCATATTTGCTAAACAGTCACCAAAGAAAGAGGCCATGAAAGAATGCTACTCAAAGTTCATCTACTGCATTCCAATTTTGAAGAGTCATTCTAGTTTTGTAGAATTTTCAACTGAAGGGAGGTCCAAACAGCCTAATCTTGGTCTCCCTAGGTTTCAATTTCTTGTTTTACAATATAGAGAATGAACAATCTGTCCAAACAGCTTAATCTTGGC
>APFE030117788.1:34564-58875 GCA_000404065.3 Pinus taeda
CCGCGCATTTTCTTTGGAATTTATCAATGTTTGTTTAATAAATCACCAAGCGCTAAACCCATTAACCCGTTTCCTAAAGTCTAAAACCCACCCGCACCGTGGAAAAACTAAAACTTTAACTCGCGCACTCTTTTATTAAGTCTCGCACACCTTCACCTCCCGTCCACCGTCGGATCATCTCCCCCAGATCCGACGGCCCCTGTTCATATCGGGCGCCCTTATGTATTGGCACATTACCACCCGATGTCCGACGATTTTACCGTCGTACATCGGGATAGGTGGCAGCTTCCCATTGCATCGGGCCGCCCCTGAAAGAAACCACGTCCGAACCAAAGGCAGTTTGATGCACAGGCCAAAACCGCCCTCCCCTCACATAACAGGAGCGTCACGTCACCCTGCCACGTCGCCTCCACATCACCTCACCCTGCCTGCGCCCGACCCACATCACCCTACCACGTCACCCCGTCGTACTGCCACGTCACCTTGCTGACATCATCATGTTGATGTCATATCCGTACCAGAGGACCCCACTGATGACGTCATGCTGACGTCATCCACCGTACCGCTGATGTCATGCTGACGTCAGCAACCAAAAAACGGAAAAAATGCGAAAGCGCGAAAGTCAAGCTTCGGAGCTCCGGAATGAAAAACAGAGGTAGTTTTCGATGCACGATTATTTGCACCGAAAAGGCTCGAAAAAACCTGATTTTGCCAATTTAAGTGTATTTGAAGACAGAGAGAGACCAGGAACAAAGATTAAAGAGTATCAGATCAAATATGCAGATAAAAAGCCTGTCAAAGAGTATCAGGAAGCAGCGGAGAACATCAACGTAGCGGCAAAGTGTATCAGAGGAGATTTTCTCAGGGCTCGAGGAAAATCCAGCATTAAAAGGAAGGTTTTGAAAGTCAAGAAGCAATTAAGGAACCATTCTCACCAGCACAAATGACTGCACATTAAACTCACAGGAGATCAGTGGACCAAAACTCAATGCACAATTATGACAGAACCACTGCACCAAGTCACACAGGACACCCTATCAACTCAACTTGATCTAGCTGCCTCTGGCGTAGCCCAAAGGACTTACTTACATTTAATTCCAGCAACAATTAGGTTTTTAGAAAGCTTTTTCCTGCAGACCTGTTTAGGTCAGTTGTAATAAATAAATTTAGATATTTTTCCTACATATACCACCTTGAAAAATGGAGTAGGGGTTGGTTGGTTGGTTAGTTTGCTTGATTTGTGTTATGTCGATATTTCCTTGAGCAGAGACTCGCACTGTAAATGTGATACTTTCTATAATCAAATACTGCTGAAAGCATGGATTCTGAAACTGTGTACTGTGTTTAATTGGCCGAGGAGTGACTGTGGAATTCCTGTGCTGCTACATGGTTCAATAAGTGTTTCTTAACTCTGTTAGTTTTTCATGTTTGTTTTATCATCAATCCACCATCTATATTTGCAGAAAAGAATAATAGTTTAGGATTTGCTTAGCTGCACCCTAGGCTCAATTTCTGCAATTTTTCATGTTTTCATTAGGAATAGCTATGAACATGCATACTTAAATGATATTGTTTATGCTGTTTCTTTCACTTATGAATGATAGTTTAGGAATTCTTAACTGCTCCTAGACAACCATTCACTCACTTCTCCTCCCTGTTAGTTTTGATGAAAGATTCTTAATTGCCTTTCATCCCTGACCATCATTCCATCCGTTCAGAAAAATTGATAATTGTCCCATGTGTGGCTATCCCGCTCCATAATCCTCTTGTGACCAAGAAAACACAACAGCAAGCCTTAATCCATGACTCCATGCCCAATGGTTTGAAACTTATCACACTTTACCTTGCCTCTCTACTTGGAATTATCTTCCTTGCATCCATCTTCCCTCCAAACAAACAATCAAAGCCCCTGAACCCAACAACTAGCCTAAAATCATCATCAACAAAGTTAAATCATTAAGAGAGAGCCCTCTTTGATTGCAGGTGGGCTAGAACCTGCAATCCAAAGATTGGTTTGTGGTTACCTCGGTCGTATCCCTTTAGGAGCTTAGGGACAACCTGAGTGATAACAGCTTAGACTATTTATCACGCAAAGTTGGATCTGTTTCTTCAACTTGTCCTGACGATGAACCACACTGGCTGGTTCGAAATGCATCAACAAAGGTCTTTCTACATGTGATTTATGCCGAAGTTCTTATTACAACTATTATGGATCATAGAAGCCTCAATTCAATAAATGTGATATTATGATGCAAAAAATTAATTTTAGTTATGGATCCTGCACTTAGCATGGAATATTTTCATGAAAAAGGGTGTAGTCTCATCATATGGTTTGTAAGATTGGTGATATAGACTGGTCAAAGGCTGCCCAATGTAAAGATCATACTTATACTCATTCTTACTAACACAAGAACGAAGCTATTGATGAGCCTCAATATTGCAGCAAGGATACTGCAACTCCTAGGGCTACCAACTTTACTTTATCAAACAAGGATTTCGTATAAACTTGGAGGTGACAATGCTATATACACAACAGATGCACCATTCTGCTCATGCCACTTCTCAACTAGGGTGCTAGACCAATAGGGTTCTAGACTAGTCTTGTATTAACTATAAGGAGTTTGACCACTCACAACAAATTTAAAGCTAGTTCTAATGCACGAAAGTAAGTTCTTTCCTATTTAGGAAAAGAAAGTTGTTGAATGATAAATGTTATCAAATACCATAAATCATCTAGCTAGGAAATAACATAAATTACCTGTAGAAAAGAAATAGGCTAGTTGTGCAATTGATCATCTAGCTATTTGGACTACTTGGATGTGGGAATTTGTTCTATCATTCTATGATTTATATAAGCATGCACCAACTATTTCATTTTGTATTTGCAGGAAAAGAGTCTTTTAATTTCTAAATTCAGAAATGTAAATTTGATGCTTATTTTGTTTGATCTTGTAGGGGGGAAGGTATGGGAGAGATGACCTCAGTGGAAATGATAGGCTTACAATCCAAGATGAGGGCCTAACCTACTCTCAAACTAGCATTTCTGGTCAAAACAGGGTCAAACAGGCTGCTATGGGAGATCCTGTAGCTGCTACAAGAAACTGCTAAAAGATGTCCTAGTTTGCTATAGGATGTCCTAGTTTTCTACAAGAAGTTATATGAAAGATTTAGGAGTGAAAGAATAGTCGAATGAGGTGTTGGAGAGATGTATGACTGTGAGATAAGGTGTAGGGAAGGTTCGCATTGCATGAGGCTAAGCCCAACTCTCCAGGGAGGTTAGATTATCCTAAGGTGGCTACTCACAGTGGATGCAAAACAACGATTTGGAATATGGGCTGGTATGCCTTCATAGGAAGTGGAGAAGACTTAGGTGAAGATCTTTAGGTGAGTTCCTCCCTACAGATCAACAATCCCTGCAAGAAAACCTATTTTTCTCTTCATTTATGCATCACTACATATCAACATGGAAAAGATGAATTGAATTTGAGAAAGTTGATCTCTCTATTTCTAATGACTAGATCTATGAAATGGAATTCATTTTTATGATATAGAAAACTCAAGAAACAAAATAACAAGTGCAGGCACTTCCAAGAAATCATAAACAATGATCTATCTAAAATGAAACCTAAGCTATGGAATGACCAACTCTGTTTTTGGGGTTGTGAGAGTGGAACCCTCTAATCATGATCCCGTGAGGGAGATGAGGAAGAGGCCACTGTCACAATATTTTCTAGAGTACCTCCCTTCACTACTACACCTCTGATCTACTTCTTCAAAATAATGGAAACAAGATTAAGAAATCATTCAAATAATTGTTAAGCTAAACAAAGAAAATATAAATTCAACAATTAACTATCATTTTAATCTAAGAATACAAATACAAAAAGAGGAATTTTTGTTGCTAGGGTTGGGCCCTAAACCAAGAACGTTAGCCCTTTGAGTCAACTCAGTGCTAGATCAAGGTAAAATTTCCAATTATCATCAAAATGTTGAATACAACAATACAATAACTATCATAATGTTTCAGTTCTAATTGCCTCTTGGATTCATCCAAAAATCCAGTACTAAGAGTCCCTTGGCTCTCTTATTTACAAAAAACTAGAGGTCCCAACAACTCCCTAGAAAATAGGGAGACTTGTCTCCCTAACTTGAGAATGACTCTTTCTTAATTGTCACTAGCTTGGCTGCCAATGGACTCAGATTTCATGGTTGCTAGTTATTCCGATATGATGAGATATGGTGGTGGAATCTTCGAATGATATGAGGAGTTGAGGGAAACCAATCTCCTAAAATATCTCTTGCTTTCCCCCTCCATTTTCTTTCACTTAAGTTAACCCAAAACTACTCCAATTCCCACATTTAATACACATTAGGCCACATGATATAGTAACTCACCTTCACCCTTCTCACTAAGCAAAATATAACAAAACATCTAAATAAATGTGAGAAAAGTCAATTTAAATAAGTTGGAGAGTGGGATTGTGACTCATATAGTTTACTTATTGATGAACCTCATCATCACCCGATACTGAATGTGTTGATCATCCGCTAAGAAACTTATTATATATCCATGTATTTCATAGCTCTTGTGGCCACTCTGACATCCTAGGCCTTTGTTGATGGAGTTTCCTCTTGAGTATAGAACCTTGCATCTTTCTATATCTCTTCCCACTTCTTTCTTCTATTGCCTTCCTTCCTACATTCTAACAGACCCAAAAACAAGGGTGGACTGAATTTTAGTCCAATTCACTTTATCTTTACTCTTTGCATGGAACTCTTATACAAGGGGGTCCTTCCACAACATTTCTCAACCTCTCATAGGTGTGGTAGTCTCTGATCCTTAGATAGTGTGATAGTTTGTTCCATCTCCTCTTGCGTGCTTCATGGATTTCACTCCCCACCAATCTTAAAGTCTTCTCAAAAAGGGATATGCCCTATTCTTGTGTAGCTAGGTAGCTTGGTGCAAGTTGGGAATCTTTGGAAATGATGTTATGGTTACTAATGACAACCATAGAATTTATTTGTTCTACTCTAATGTAGAGGGGATCTCTTTCCTCTTTTTCTACTATTCTCTTTACTTCCTCATCCTTGACCTTCTCATGACCCATCCATGATGCAAGGGCCATCACATGCAAGTCCCCCAACTTTGCATTGGGGTCTCGCACATTCAAATCTGTTAAGGAAAAGTTGTGTAGGTAAAATCAAGATATTTTGGCCTTATTTTCCAGGGTGCTCTTGTGACATAGTTCTATGAATTATCTATAGTCCTGGAGTGGAATGGTCCCTTACTGTGCTAAATTATTCATTTGAAACTGTAGCCATTGATCCTTGAGGTATAATGCATGTGATTTGGATAGCATCGTGCACTAAAGTGCCTCCATGGAGAGCCTTTCCATGGTGGCCAATTGGCTCTCTTTTTCCTACAACTACCTCCTCAACCATCTGTTTAATGCCTATAATTGAGATCTCATGATGTGTTGTTGGTCTCGCAACTCACTCAACTCCCTTCCCATCTCCAGGAGTTTTTCTTCCATATGGACCACATCTTATACTTTCTTTGACTTGGAAATTTTCATCCAGTGATTTGTTTTTGCCCTTTCTTTTTCAAGCTGAAAGAAGAGAGGGATTGAAAATTTCTATGGTATTACTCTACCTCCCTCAATGCAATTATAGTAAGAACTAATATTTGGATGTGTAAAAGCTCCTGAAACTATGAAAAATATCCGTCAGATGATTTTGGAGAAGCTGGCCCCTCCTGAACTTGTGATGTTTCTTCCCTACCTTTTCTCTTCCCCTCCTATCCTTCCTGCATCTTTTTCTGTGTTTCTTATAGCACTAATAGTGTTTTGTATAACACCATTTAAGGATCCTCTAGTAGGATTTTCATTTCTAGAAGAGGGTCACAAGTGCCTTGGTTTTGAATAATTATATTGACCTGGTGACAAACTTCCTAACATAGGTGATGGGAACCTTTGAGGTTGCTTGTTGTGATGTGCCTTCCTCACTCTTTAGTCCCAATGAACCT
The DNA here is from genome assembly GCA_000404065.3 of Pinus taeda. Lineage (NCBI taxonomy): Eukaryota > Viridiplantae > Streptophyta > Pinopsida > Pinales > Pinaceae > Pinus > Pinus taeda. The sequence goes on from APFE030117788.1 coordinate 40,590, forward strand.
AGATCTTCCTGCTTGTTTGGTGACTCTTCAATTAGGATGGGAGTTCTTGTTTGTGGCTTCCCCTACTTAATGTTGGTGATTCTTATTGTTTTAAAATAAATGGGATTGTTCCTTTGTATTTTTACCTTGGACTTGATGGTTGTTCTTAAGGCAATCAAGGTAGTATTTGCCTCATTTTTAGTGGGCTCAGGAAAAAACCTTGGAGATTTCTTCCCTTCTATGGCATGTTCCTCAGGGATTGTCTTTTACTTCTACTCCTCCTCTTCTTCTTTATCTTATTCATTTTCTTATTCCTCTCCTTCTTTTTCTTGTTCTTCCTTTTCTATTCCTACCTCCTCTTCTTCTTCTTATGCTTCTTCTTCTACTTTCTCTATTCCTTCCTCCTCTTCTTCTTCCACTTATTCTTCTTCCTCTTTTCTTGCTTCCTCTTCATCACTAGAGGTTGGGGTGCCACCATATTCAAGGGCTTGGATTTCAAGGACAACGTCTCTCTCCGTGTTTATATATGTGGACTAGAGAATAGGAATTCTCATTTGGTTCAAGGCATCCTCCAGTATCAGTTTAATGAGTCCATGATGTGAAAATTTCTGGTGTTTCCCTTATTATAGATTTTGACTCATGTCTATCATTTACTACAATAGGAAATAAGGCACACTAAGCCTTTGGTTTATGGGTAAATCCTCTCCAAATCACAACTCATGGAGGCATCTAAATTGGTAGCATAGAATACAATAACCCTCCCTTCAGACGAAATGTATTTGAGAATGTGGTAGCTCACCTCATCCCAAGGATAGGGAAGGCTCTCCCTCCTGACCCCATTTTTCTCTTCAATTGGCTCTTCATCATTTAGGAAGAAGTTTTTATTAGAAAAGGTGTTGCTATCCTTATTCTCCCTTCTCCATTGCATCTTTTGAGGAAGTGTGGTTACTCTCTTGATCACCTGATGGTTGATTGTAATTGAAAACCCTCTCACCATAGTGGTAGCACTTGTTCTTGCCTAAGGGTTGAGTTACATGGTAAACTCATGGCCTATATCATCATCATACCCACTAAGAAACTCAAATAATCTGAACCAATGATTCCTCCTAAAGATATCTATCACAAGGGGATGTAGGTGAATCCTAGATGTATCTGTGGGTTCCCTTCTATTGAATCACCCTCCCTTTTCTCTTCTCTGGTTAGCTAAATGTAGGAATTTTTTTAGGCTAGCTTCAGTATGAGTTTAGAGTGGCTGAGAGTTTAAAATATTTTTGGGATATGACTACAATTTATACCCTATTCTATATCCATGCAATTCTCTTGAATTCCCAAAATTTTGTCTAAATGTCAAGGCCACTGTAATTGCTAGAAGATTTCAGAGTCTTTTCCCTTTTTCCTTTATTTAGTTATTAAATCATGAACACAGGAGAGTGGTGGGCCACTTACTTTTCACTGCGATTCTTGGGATGATGAGAATTGCTGACCAATTGGACCCTGGGCACCCCCTTGCAGACTTCCTTTGAAATTATAGTGCTTCCTCTAGTTTTGGAGTTTCCTATAGCTCTATTTCCTGTAGGGTGGCAAAAATAGGGGTTACTTCCTCGATGACTCTCTAAGGTGGTCCCAATGTCTTTGATATAGAAATGAACAACGATTGCATGAAAGTTTTGATTCTATGCTATTTATGGTTGAATTTGTTTGGAGCACTGTGTTGGCTGGGAGTGGTACAGGATTTCCTCATTGGTATTGTTGGCCCATTGTTGGTGATCATGAACTATCCCTCATAATCATCACCCACTCCCACATAACTGAATCAACCATCTTTTTTACTGATCCTCATTGATTTGACACTGCAATTTGGCATGCTAACTGGGAGTTCACTTTTTGATCTCGAGCTGAGGGTGGCCAAGTTAACTAGCGACCTCCATCTTATAAAAAAGAACTTTTTCAACATTCATACATTTTTATCATATCTTTACTTCGGGAAGAGTTGGATGAGGTGCCATACCTATGCCTACCTTTACTTATTAATGCATGTTGAAGGATGGTTTGTTGTGTTTCTTGCTTAGGTAAGTGTTCCTCTTTGGTCATTTTTTTGTTGATTTCCTCTTGCCTATGTAGTTGTCTACTTGTTGTTTGATGTGTGTAAGTGTTTGGTATATCGTTGTTGTTGTTGTTGTTGTTGCTGCTGTTGCTGCTGCTATGGAGCTCTGGTGAGGAAAAATTGGGTCTTCAGATATTATGGATCTCCCTTTCTCTTTGGTTGTGAAGGAGAATGAAGGCTTAGGATGGTTGCAATTATGCCATAGGTTTCTATAGGATATGTTATAGTTGCTATAAGAAACCTTTTCGTTGCCTTTTTCTTCATTATTTATTGACTTTTTTCGTAGAGGGAGGTTGGGTAATAGTGTAGGAGTTGATGATGGTGATGAAGGATAAGATGGAATGATGGATTGTTGAGGCTATTGACGACATGTCCTTTGGACCTCTTTTTTATTTTTTCACATTTTCTTATGTTTTTGTTTTTGGGACACATAGGTAGGTATGGATATGACTTGATGTTGGGAGAGATATGGTGAGGTGTAGGGTACCAAATTAACCTATAATATGAATGAACATTTGTTTTCCTATCAAGATCCCTTTCCTGTAGCATTTTAGGACATATTGTAGTGTTACAGGATCTTCATGTAGCAGTTAAAGGACATCCTTTAGCAAGCTAGAAAATGCTCAAAAAATGGTTTTTGATGTCTAAAAGTCGAAACAAGTGATGGGGACATGGTAGGCATGAATGAGATGGATTGAGGTGATACTTGGCATGTTTTCCTATAACTTTGAGTCCTTTATTTCCTTCAAAAACCTACAAAATCACAGAATTTATTAGTGGGTAGGTTTGAGGTCCCTGCCATGTCATTTTGGGTTTTTTTGTTTTTTTTCAAAGACACAGAGGTCGCCCGAAGGGCGATTTTCAGTCTATCTTCTTTCCCTAGGCACATCAATGGATGTTTTCACCCAGGGATCCTTTTATTTTCATTTTTTTCACTCCTCAATTGCCTAAAGGAGGTTTTGAACCCAAGGGTTGGCCTCAGATGTCACATAGAGGTTTTCACCTAGGCCCCTTATTGCTTTTTTCCTTTTTAAGAAAAAAACAATCTTCAAGAATTGTGTGATATGGAAGCTAAGACACTTCCAATCACATTTACTTCCTTTTTGATGGTACTAATGAACTCCTCCTTTTATAGAGGTATTTTGTAGGCTTTCAATTTGTATCCATTGCCAAGCAAGGGAATACCTTCCTCAATAATGGTACCAATTTGAATAGCCCTATTGTCATGCACTTCTCTATTAGAGATGGACCCAACCACCCGGTCATAAATTTTCCTTTGAAATCCTAACCCCCGAGGTTTTATAGCATAGTCCAATCCCCTTCTTGAAAAACTTTGTCCTTGATGTTCTTATCATTGCAAACCTTCCTTTGTACTTGAATAACTTAGTGTGTAGGAGGGCCCGCATCCTAAATTCATCCAAACCATCGAGCTGGAGAAACCTCTCCTTTTGTGCCTTTTTAACATCTAAATCCAACTTTGATGTCATTCTTGAAGTATTGTATTCAAACTCAATGGAGAGTAGAGACTTCTTTCCATAGACCAAGTCATAAGGGGTTAAGCTAGTGGTTGTCTTTCAGATTGTATTATAAGCACAAATGGCGTCCACAAGTGAGTTAGTCCAATATTTTCTGCTTCTCCTCATAAAATTGGTGAGGATGCCTTCCAATGCTCTATTAGTAACCTCTAATTATCCATTGGCCTGAGGATGATAGGCAGTTGACTTCCTGTGTTTGATCATATGCTGCCTCAACAAATTCTCAATTAGGTGTGATATGAGTTGAGCTCCCTGATCAGTGATTAGTTCTCTAGGGTAACCAAACTTGTAAAATACATCCTCCCTTAAGAAATCAACCACTTTCTCCTCTGTTTCTACCTTGAAAACCTTAGTCTCAACCCACTTTGTCAAATAATTGGTGCATACATTTATGTAATTTTTCTACTCTTATGGTGGATCAATGGGCCCAATTAAATCCATGCCGCACTTGTCAAATGGCTCTAGAGACACTTGTGGCTGCAAGGGAATTTCATCCTTGGGAGTAGGCTTCCCCATTCTCTAGCACTAATCACATTGATTGGTGTATTTTCTTGCATCTTGGTGGAAAGTGGGCTAGTAGAAGTTAACTTACAATACCTTGAAATTTTTCCTCTTGGCTACAAAGTGACCTCCACAAGGCCCATCATGATATTTGAGAAGGATTTCAAAGACTTCCTCCTCCCTGACACATCCCCTCAAAATTTGATCTGGGTCTATCTTGAAGAGATTCCCCAGAAAATGGGGTGTTATTCCTTAAAAATATGCTCTTTTTCTTTAATGACAGATTTGGTGGCAAATGTGTAGCAAATAGGTAGTTGGATATGTCAGCAAACCATGGAGAGAGAACTAAAATAGAAAATAAATTCTCATCTGGAAGTTGATCATCAATAATCCCTTCCTCACCTACAAGCAAAGAAAGTCTACACAAAAAATCTGCAACTACATTTTCCTACTTGGCTTATCAATGATAGTTAAATGAAACTATTGTAATGAAAGAAACCATCTAATAATTATGGCATTCACATCAGTCTTTTTCATCAAATATTTGATAGTGGCATGGTAATTATGAACAAATGTCTGATAACCAGTGATGTAGTGTCTAAATGTTTTTAAGGAATGGACAACAACTAGGAGCTCCTTTTCAATCATAGTGTAGTTTAATTCAGACTTGGACATATTTTTGATAATGAAGTAAATGGCATAAGGGAAATTGCTATCAATATAGCCTATAGATGCTCCTATATATTTTTCAGAGGCGTTAGCATGGATGTTTAAAGGAAGAGCCCAATTTGGTCCTCCGAGTATGGGTGCAGTGGTCAACTTTTCCTTAAATATTTCTAGGGCCACTTGGAAACTTTCTGACCAAAAAAATTCAGAGTCCTTAGCAGCAGTCCAAACAATGGTGAGGTTATGTTGCTGAAGTATTTGATAAACCTATTATAGTATCCATATAAGCCCAATAAAATCCTGACATCCCTCTGCTTGAAGGAGTAGTGACCCTTTCTATGATAGCAATTTAATTTGGGTCAACTTTTAGTCCTTCCCGGGATATTGACTAACCTAGATTAGTCCCTGCATTCATCAAGAACTCACACTTCTCAAGAATAAGGGATAGGTTCATTTCAATGCACTTATTTAATACTTTCCAAAATTTAGAGAGAGCCTCCAGGAAATCACACCCATAGGGAGTGAAATCATCCATATAGGTTTCTACAAAGTCATGGACTAGCTTAGAAAAGATGCTCAGAATTGCCCTTTGAAAAGTGGTAGGGGAGTTAAATAATCCAAAAGGAAGGACCCTATAATCAAAGGTACCCCAAGGACAAGTGAATTTGGTTTTATCTTGGTCATTTGTGATGATCTGGATCTGATTGTAATGATTGAATCCATCCAGGAAAGAGAAGAACTTCTTCACTGCAACACCATCCAAGACTTGATCAATGAAAGGTAGAGGGAAATGGTAATTTTTAGTGCCTTTTTTTAAATCTCTGTAATCCACAAAGATCCTCCTTTTTCCATTCTTATTTGGGACCAAAAATAGAGGAGACACCCAGTCACTATCTGAGATGGGGTAAATGAACCATGCATTCAACAACTTCTGCAGTTTTTGTTTGACTATGTCTTTAAGGGATGGGTTCATTCTCCTATGAGGTTGGTGCACTGGTTTGTAGCCTTGCTTGATGTATATGTGGTGAGTACACACCGAAGGGTGCACCCCCTTTATTTCCTTATAACTCCACGAAAAAGCATATGAGTGATCTCTCATCATGTTCCACAACTTCTATTCTTTATGGGATGAGAGTGAGGGTTTGATTTTCAATGTTTGAGATGCACCAAAGTATACAATTTTGATATGAGCAGGACTTGAGTCAACTAGGCACAAATCAATCCAAGGGTTATCCTCATATGTCTTCACTAGCTCATCAAGAGGAATGGCATTGGGGGGCTAGTTCTAGAGGATTTGATCAATTAGGCCATCTTTTTCAAGTTTACCCTCTCCTATAACAGTATCTAGGGTACATATTGGGTAGGATATGGTAGGGTACACTTTCTCTTCCTCTTCCAACCATAAGGGTAAGTCATTCTCTAAGGATAGCTGAGTAGGAGGCTATAAGACCAATTGTTTGGAAAAATGCCCATTCTTAATGGTCATGTTCGCAGCTCTGCAACTTATGTAAGCATTAGCAGTGGCTAGCCATGGATTTCAAAGGATGAGAGGATAACCATTGAATTTGGTCTTGGGATGGAGAACTAAGAAGTCATCAGGGTACTCCCAAGAATCAATGGAGACCATCACATCCTCAAAAACTCCCTTAAGAGATACTATGGATTTTTCTGCAAGTTGCAATACTGTTGTGGTCTTCCTCAATGATCCTTGGAGATTCAGTTTGATTATGGTCTCCGTAGTCATCACATTGATGGCAGCCCCAATATCAATCAAGGCCTGGGGGACAACGATTCTCTTAATGTGAACATCTACCACAGGACTTCCAGGGTCTAGATACTTTGGAAAAATCACTCTTCCTAGCATTAAGTTAGACAATTGTCCAATGGCATTAGTTGTAGGGGTGTCTTTATTTCTCTTCCCAAGATGTTTGAATCATTTTTCCTTGATTAGCCTATTGTATATGGGAACATCCTTGATGTCTTGGAGGAGTGGGATTTTAACACACAAGTTTTTCAATTCTCCTAGAAATCCAGTCTCTTCTGGGTGTGCTGACTAGAATGGACCAATATTTTAGGAAAATGAGGTTGATTGGCTTTAGGAAAATTATCTTCCCCTTCCTCTTCAAGCTCCTTAGGAGGAGTTAGAGGTTGGTTATCTAGAAGCACTCTTCTATACCTAAGGTTTATTTTTTGAATTTCCACGACATAGGTAGGGTAGGATGTGTCTCCACTATAGACCTATTGTGATTGTTTGCTACTCAGGTTCATATTTGGTTGAGCAGAATCTAAGGTTTCTTAGGTGGAGTGGGATAAAGGAGTTGTGGTTGGTGTGGAGTTGGAGATAGTAAGGTTGGATATTGGTTTCATGGGGGCCTCCACCCCTATGATGGGGTGTTTCATTACGGATGTAGGGGAGCATATGGATGAAATGACTGATTGATAGGTTGGGAAGGGTATTAAGGTGCATAAGACTAAGGAGAAGGTCTGGAACATCAAGGATGAGTAGGAGAACATGAAGGGGGAAGGGATGCATTTTGATTGGGATTGTAATATGAACACGGTGCCCCTTGCATGCCTAGCTAGTATTCGAGGTCCTTGAGGCCTCCTTTGGTTGATATAATAGAGTTTTTCAGCCCCACCTTTAGTTCCTTGATGTACAAATGTCAATCCAAGTAGAGAAGGGAAGTTATCTATGGATTGGTTTTCCTCACAGACCGATTAGACCTCTATAACATTCAATGGATAGTCATTTCTAGGGTGTCTTCTAGTGCATCTAGGAAAAAATATATCTAAGGCTCTCTTCGCTTCCTCTTGATCTACATGGTGTTTATTTGCAGAGCAAGGGTATGAAAAAATTCACTTTTAAAGTCTTCCAATATGTTTCCAATTTCGTTCTTTATAGATGTGTTGGAGGAAGAGGAATTGGCCAAAGCTTGAGTGGCCTCGCCCTTCTTTCTACAGCCCTAGAATGATTTTTGAAAACTTCCTTGATATCATCATAAGATAGCTGATAGATGTCCCCTCTAGAAAACATGTTTAGGGTTTCTAATATATCTTCCATGATCACTCTAAGAAGTGCTAACTCGAGTGATTCATGATCAAGGGTGCATCCAACCCTTTTATAACTCAGTTGGAACCTTTCCTCATAATCCTCAAAGGATTCATCATGTCCCAAGGTCATTTTGAATATTTCCACTTTGGTGTCCTTGCACCTACAATAGTCTCTATACTTGTCATTGAAGGGTTGTTTCATTTGAGCCCAGATAGTGATATTGTCCCCAGGTAAACCCATGAACCATTGTAAGGATGCATCTTTAAGGGTGGATGGGAACAACTTCAACTTATGGTCATCAAAGGTATAATCATAAGTTTTGTAGATGATAACAAACTCAAACAAAAAGGTTTCAAGGCCTTCTAAGGTTAATCCATGGAAGTGAGGAAGGGCATAGGGGTTTATGCTTTTAACCCTAACATCTCCATTAGTATCTCTAATGGGAAAAGCACCCTCATTTATGATTTTAGCCCTATTTATATTTTCTTGCAAGGTGTAAGTGTGTGGAATGGTTTCTTCTTCTTCTTCCCCAATAGGCTCTTCAAATATCTTTGGTTGCTCACCTAATGGGTCCTCTAACTCACTTGCACTTAGAGAGGAAAGCTAATCACCAACAAAGAAGAGGGAGTTGAATGTCTAATGGCATGGGGATATTTGGAAAAAAAATCCCTAAATTGTCTCTACTCCTATGAGACATGAAAACCTTTTATTTTTATTTTTATGTGTTTTCCAAAATTAATTGAAAAACATAAAGGAAAGAAGAATAACATATACCTACTTAATGTAAATTAGAAAGAAAAATAGCAATTAAATCTACCTAGACACCTCCTTGGAAATGATGTTAAAAATTGATGAGCCTTAGTATTTTACAAAGGATGTTGCAACTCCTAGGGCTACCAATTTTACTTTATCGATATGGGGTTTTGTACAAACTTGGAGGTGACAGTGCTATATACACAACAGATGCAACATTCTACTCATGTCACTTCTCAATTGGGGTGCTAGACCATTTGGGTTCCAGAGCAATCTTCTATTGACTAGAAGGAGTCTGACTACTGACAGTGAATGTAAAGCTAGTTCTAATGCAGGAAATTAAATGTTTTCCTATTTAGGAAATGAAATTTTCTAAATGATAAACGCTATCAAATTCCATAAATCATCTAGTTAGGAAAAAAACCCAAATTACTTTCAAAAAATAACTAGGCTAACTATGCAAGTGATCATCTAGCTATTTGGACTACTTGGACATGGGAAGTTCTTCTATAATTCTATGATTTTTATATTCATGCACCAACTATTTCATTTTGTATTTGTAGGAAAAGAGTCTTTTAATTTCTAAATTTGGAAATGTAAATGCTATGCTTATTATGTTTGATCTTACATGGAGGAAGGTATGGGAAAGATGATCTTAGGTGGAAATTATGGGCATCGAATTAAATATGAGGGCCTAACCTACTCTCATAAACAGGATCAAACAGGCTGCTACAGGAGATCCTGTAGCTGCTATAGGAGATGTTGTAGCTACTATAGGAAACTGCTACAAATGTCCTAATTTTCTATAGGATGTCTTGGTTTTCTACAGGAAGTTAGTTCAAATCATTAGGAGGGAAATAATAGCGAAATGAGGTGTTGGAGAGATGTATGATAGTTAGAAAAGGTCTAGGGAAGGTTCACATTTTCTAAGGCTAAGCCCAACACTAAAGGGAGGTTGGATTTTCCTAAGATGGCTGCTCACAGCGGCTACAAAATAAAGATTTCGACTATGGGCTCGTATGCCTTGGTAGAAGGCAAAGAAGACTTAGTTGAAGTTGGTTGGATGAGTTCCACCATGAAGAACAAAAATCCCTGCAACAACCTATTTTTCTCTTTATTTATGCATCACTACATATCGACATGGAAAAGATGAATTGAATTAGAGAAATTTGATCTATCTATTTCTAATGACTAGATCTATGAAATTGAATGCCCTTTTAAGCTATAGAAAACTCAAGAAACAAAATAAAAACTGTAGGTGCTTCCAAGAAATCATAAATAGTGATCTATTTAAAAATGAACCCTAAGCTATGCAATGACCAAAAGACAAATCTGTTTTTGTAGCTATGAGAATGCGACCCTCTAATCATGATCCCATGAGGGAGATTAGGAAGAGGCCATGGTCACAAGATTTTCTGGATTGCCTTCCTTCATTACTGCACCTCTAATATACTTCTTCAAAGTATGGAAACAAGATTAAGAAATCATTGAAATACTTAATCTAAACAAAAAATAAATAACTTCAACAACTAACTATCATTTTAATCTAATAATATAGATAAAAAATAGGAACTTATGTTGCTATGGTTGGGACATAACCCAACAGCTTTAGCCCTCTAAGTCAACTCAGTGTCAGATCAAGGTAAAATTTCTCTTTATCATCAAAATGTCGAATAAAATAACACAATAACAGTCACAATGTTTTAGTTCAAATTGCCTCTTGGCTACATAAAATAATTGAATCCTAATGATCCCCTTAGCTCTCTTATTTATACAAAACTGGAGCTCCCAATAGCTCCCTAGAAAATATTGAGACTTGTCTCCTTAACTTGATAATGAATCTTTCATAACAGTCACTGGATTGGCTACCAATGGACTCCGTTTGCATGGTTTCTAGTAACTCCATGATGATGAGATATGGTGGTAGAATCATCGAATGATTTGAGGAGTTAAGGAGGGAGATCAATCTCCTAAAATCTCTCTTGCTTTCCCACTTCACGCTTCAGAACTTAAGTCAACCCAAAACTGCTCCAATTCCTTGATTTAATACACATTATTATACATGATATAGTAACTCACTTTCACCCTTTTCACTACAAAATAACAAATGTTGGCTTAGGGGATGTTGGTAACGGGATCCCACAAGGACATTTTTGGAGCTAAAATCCCATGTTTTGGGTCAATTTTGTAATAAAGTAGTAAAGTCTCCACATTTTGTGGTCACGGAGTGTGAAGGTGTCATGAGTCATAAAGGGTTGTCTGCCCTTATTTTGCAACGTGTAAAGTCAGTTGTAAAGATCCACCCATGGTCCGCGGACCATGGGATTATATAAAAAGAGCTAAGTAGGTAAGCTGTAGCAGGTAGAAAGGTTTGAAAAGTAGAAGACAAGCCTTGGAGTCTTGAAAGTGAAGTCTAAGTATTTTGGGTCTTAGCGTAGGTAGAGGCTCTGCAGCTGAGTGCACAAAGGCCTAGGGTAGAAGTTTGTAGCTGAGTGCACGGACCCCTGCAGCTATGTGCGCAGGGCAGATATCATCTGTAATAATTTGGAGATATCAATAAAGAGAAGTATTCTACAAATTTTGTGTGTTTATTTCCTATTTATGCATCTGGTTATATTGCATTTTGGGTTCAATTTACAATGTTTATGTGATGCGTGAATATATGGGATTATAAGAGTTCATTAGACGCAAGTAAGAATATCCGTTACATGATGCTAACTATGATTGTTTAGAAAGATAAATAAAACACTTAAGATAAATTGGGAACCTATATATTACGTTGTCATTGCGGCGCGAAAGTACCTGAACTACAGGTTAGGGTTGCACAAATCTCAATCGTGCTCCTTCGCGAAGGTACTGAATGGCGGAACAAAGGGCTAGAATGATAGAGCCCCAGAACTTAGTGACCTCCACAAAGGTAGGAACAGAGGGTATCAACCGACATCATGACCATCTCACAATGCAGAAACGTGGTTCCAACATCCCCCCATACTGCTTTGGGTGAGACTACAGTCAGCGCTCCGTGGGCTAATGCCGAAAGGGCCAGTAGTGTAGGGATTTGTTTGGCTAACTAACGTTGAACCTAGGTCAGGCCCCATATAAGCAACAAATGATTCCGTTGTTGAGACCCGAAATTTGCATAAGAGATGTGTGATGTCATATTACTAGTATCCAACTAAGAAAGATATCAAGGACTGGTTGGACAAGAAGATCCATGAATTCGTAGCACAAGAGAACAAAAATCCATGATTGACAAAGGAATAGTGGCTGGATAGGTACCATATATAGAAATTCACAATATCTTTTTTTGTTCCTTTCCAGTTGAGCTATATGAGTGGATCGCGAAGCTAGTGGATAGCCAAGGAAGTTGCAGACTTAACGATCCTATTGTGTGGACCCTGGAGTTAGTACAGACGCTAGAAGCCTCTGAGGACAAGATTTCTTGTGTTTTCGATCATTAGCTTGATCGCATCATAGGAGGATTTGTGACTGAATTCGCAGTTAATACCTCAGTTAGCTACAACAAGGCATAGTCACACTTTTTCAAAGGTCCATGAGGTTAGTACTTGAAATCTCTGAATACTTGGATTAAGATGTTATTGTGCAAAAAATGGGTTATGCAGTGACCTTAATGTTTGGAGCTATGAGAAGTGGAAAGACTTACATGAATGAAGGAAGAAAGGGTCTTGAATATAGTCCATTAGTTCCACCTCCTTTGGTTGACGAAGAGGGAGTAGCGTAGGCTTCTCTGCGAAGTGAAATTTAGTTAATAAGACATGGATTTCTGCGACTACCACCTCCACCCACACCACCTCCAACTTCACCCATACCACCACCACATCCACCGCAGTTCAACATGGAAAATTAAGTGAAGTTTCCTTTGTTTAAAGGCTAGGGAAATGAGGACCCAGACTAGTTTTGGCTTGTCATAAAATATATATGGAAAGCTCAAGGCATCACAGATAACTACATGAAGAAGGCGATGTTGTTTAGTGCTTTCTAGGATCGTGCACTAACCAGGTGCATCAAGTACTCTAGTGATAAACCAAACGCTACATTGGCCAAAGTACAAACCGTGCTAAATAAAGAATTTAGTAGGCCTAAATCTGAGGCATAGTCGATTGTGGGATTTAAGTAAATCATGATGAAACCAGGCGAGACACCTAGGGAATTAGATCAGAGGTTGAAGTGTAAAATCTGCAAAGCTAATATGAACTTAACAGATGGAAAACATTGCGAATGGTTTGTGGCTTCACTCTTGCCACACCTAAGGGTTGCACTATCACAACAGAAGATTATGATTCAAGTAGAGACCTTGGAGTTTTCAATGAGGCTACATGAATCACGGATGAAAGATCAAATTTGAGGGTTCAGTAGATCCATACATAGTTGAAAAATCTTTGCCTTTAAATGAAAATTTTGAAGCAGGATAGAACAGTTTGACTGAAGGTGTGTAGGTTTTAATCCCATACAGAAATTAATTGCATACGAATTCTAAAACACAGAAAATAAACAATTTGAGAGCATAACACATAATGAAGCAGGATAGAACAGTTTGACTGAAGGTGTGTAGGTTTTAATCCCATACAGAAATTAATTGCATACGAATTCTAAAACACAGAAAATAAACAATTTGAGAGCATAACACATAAAACACATATACATAGAGATTTTCCCCTGGATCCCAAAACCCGAACTACCATATTTCTTTTTAATTATATTCCTTTCAATGTTATAATACATATTTATACATGCCAAAGCATCCAATACCATGGACTAAAAAACCATCGTGTCCAAAACCATGGACCAAAAATGATAGGTAGGTTCGCTGAACCTAATATAGGGTCCAAAACAAAATTCCTGGGGTGTTGCCCTGGACCCCGTAGAGGGGGACTACCCGCCCCCGTCAAAACCCCCTGAACAGGGGGGGCTTCTACCCTTGTTGTGACCCCCCACGTTGCAAGGGTTAGGGTCATGATAAATACCATTGCCTGGTCTTTGAGAACTATTTTGCAGGGGGAGGGCTAATTCCTTTAAGGTCGAAGGTGTAAGAAGGACCATGCGTGGGTCCTAAGTTGTGGTGCACTATTTTTCAGGTAGCAGGAAAACATACGACGAATAACTGTCATTTATTGCAGAAGTTTGTACAAACCCCACAACAACTATTCTACAGCTTTTGCAGGTCGATAGGGCATGATGAGTGCAACTGAAAAAGTTATGAATTGATGACAGATGGAACACCCATCTATAAGGTTCAGGAAAAAATGCACCCCCTTGACCAGAGCACTGGGATGACGTGAACTGGATTTCAAGGGCACGAACGAGGCCGAGGTGGAGGAGGACCTAGTAGAAGTTGGGGACAGTTGATCTATTACAACTGTGGAGGACCAGGATACTATGCCCGTGATTTCACTAACCCAATGCGTCCATCATGCAAATATTGCACTCTGTTTGATCATGAAACAGAGGAATTTCCTATGCTGATAGTGAGGATATGCGACAAAGGGGCACTACCATCTTACCGACTTAGAACCTGCAGATGATGAGGTCTGAGCCTCGCGACGAGGATTTGAATGTGAATATAGTGCTCTGAAGTGGAATTACAATAGGGTATGATAAGGGGAAACAACCCTAAGACAGCACATGGGTTCGCAAAGCTCCAGTGAAGGAGGTTAAGTTTGACTTAGAGCATGCATGCGAAACATTCATGGAAGAAAAGAAGAGCTTCACTGAGGCCTCCACCTCAGGAAGAAAGGATAAGCCTGATCAAGAATTGGACCCCTCTATGCTTACGACCTCTCTAGAGACCTATATGAAGCTACTGCGTGATAGCACAATAGTCAAGGGATTACCAGAGCTTATAAATAGATGCACTGAAAGCACTCTGGGTGAATTACATGTGGTACAGAAGATTGGTAAGCATAAAGCAAGGACAGGATGAGAGATGAGACTGACCACGCAGATACGAGAATATGAAATGGATCAGGGTATTTTGGATCTTAGGTCAGATGCGAACGTTCTACCAAAGAATACTTGGGAGATGATGGGAAGACCCATGTTGTAGTGGTCTCCGATTCAGTTAAGAATGGAAAAACAATAGAATATCATCCCCATGGGATGACTGTAAGGAGTAACTGTAGATATTTAAGGCACGAGCGCGTTCGCTGACTTTGAAGTAATAGAAATTGTGGATGACAACAACCCCTACCCTGCACTCCTTGGCATTGATTGGGCTACTAACATGAACAGGGTGATCAACCTAAAGAAGCGAAAGATGATATTTGAGAAGAAATCACTCCACATAATAGTACCCCTAAATCCTGCTGAAGGGTCGCGCTATACTAAACCACTCTGCGATTATGAGAGTGATGACGATTTCGACTGCATATATAAGATAATAGCATGATTCTAGTATGGCTCTACGGCTCTATGATACAGGTGTTGTACTTGATGGCAACTCACTCAAGTGGCAATGGTCTGTTCAGGCTCTCAAAATAATGAAAGTAAGAGGTTCACAGGTATACAACTCAAAAGGTGTGGACCCGCAGGTACGTCGTTCAGAAAGTTACGGTCATGTATGCAGGTTGTCCGAACAGAAGGTGCGGACCCCAGTGCACACACTTCCATGCAGTAAAAAGCGCGCTCACGTGGGGTTTCGTATGCTTGGCCCGTGGTATTTAGCCCGCCATTTCTGATGCTATGGTTTTGGCCCGTGGTATAGGATCTATTTTAGCCCCGGTTTGGATCCATTGTATTGGTTATTGATGGTTTTGTCCCATGGTGTGAATAAGGGATTGACTATAAATAGGGAAGTAGATCACTTGGCTAAGGCATCTTTGAAAATTGAATATCTTAAGATCTAAAATATTTGGTTATCGGTTTAAAAAGCTTGATCTATATAAAAGTGAAGTTGAAAGTGAATCTATAGTGTGTGATCTCTTAGGCGCATGATCAGATCTGGGCATCTGAATGTCAATGGCTCTTCGGAGGTTTGTTAATTCAGTTCAAATCAAAGGTCCACAGGTATTTCACTGGTCAGGTGCGGAGGATCGTAGCTCGGTGTAAGGTGTTGTGCGGTGGTACGCGGTTCTCAGAACGACACAATGCGGGGGATCGCAACACAGTCGAAGACACAGTGCGTAGATGCAGTAGAGGTACGCGGCTCAACAAAAGGGCACAGTGCAGATGCCCGCGGCGATCCGAAAGAACAAGTGCGGAGCAAGATCACAGGTACACAGCACGATAAAGGAAAGCCTGCAAAGATACTTAGAAGTATGCGGCGCGATTGAAGAAGATGGTTTGGAGGCACAACAGTAGTACGCAGCAAGACAGAAGGTGAATTGCGGATATACGCAGTGAAGCAGAAGACGCTCTGCGTGGATACGCAAGAAAACAGAAGGCAGGGTTCGGAGTCATGCAGTCCAGATAAGGAAAAACTGTGGATCTGTCTTAAAACATTTGTTGGTTATCTTTTTTCTCTTGCTGCAGAGTTCTGGGTTTATATTTCTAGTACTATCTGTCTTTTTACAGCATTCTGAGAAGCTGAGTGATTCGTTGATTGTATAAGGAGTTTGGGTGATTTTCATGATTATTTGTTCTTGGATCCAGTTTGAAAATTTATGAAAAGTGGTCCTTGAAAGAAAAGAAGTAGGGGGTTGTAGCTCCCTTCCACGAGAGACTGGAAAACAAGAGAGAGTTGTAGTTATCTGCAGGATGCAGCCTCCGTACTGGTAAAGGACTGCACCAGTACAAAATCATTGTAAAAGGTGTTTCTAATTGAAAGAAGATAGAGACATATTGCAGCAGGTGGTTTTCACCCACATTGGGTTTCCACCTTATATCTGGTGTTCCTTGGTGTGACTATCTGTTTTTCTTGTTTCACGCTCATTATTATATACAAGTTAAAGATCAATAAATTAATGAACGCATATTGAAAAGAATTTGATAATACTGATTCACCCCCCCTCTCAGTATTATTTCCAACAATTGGTATCAGAGCCGGTCCTTCTAAAGGAGCTTGATCGCTTGAAGGAAGATCCATCATCATGAGAAATTATGAGAGGGAATCATCGATCAGGCCACTGATTTTTGATGGGACAAACTTCGTATATTGGAAGGTAAGAGTTACTGCCTATCTTCAATATTTGGGTACAGAAGTTTGGGACATCATAGAAACAGGGTATACTTTTCCATCAGCTACTCCTATAGATCCAGCAGAGAAAAAGAAATATGAAACGAATGCAAAGGTTGTCAATACTCTTCTAGGATGCCTATCTCAATCAGAATTTGTGAAAGTTATGCAGTATAAATCCGTAAAAGAAATATGGGACAAGATTGTTCTGAGCTATGAAGGAGATGATCATGTAAAACGTGGAAAACTTCAAACCCTCAGGATTCAGTATGAAAATCTCAAGATGTATAATGATGAAAGTGTGGCTAACAATTTTCTTCGTGTCGATGAGATTGTTAATTGTATGAAAAATTTGGGTGAAGAAATAAAAGAGGCTGTTGTGGTTGAAAAAGTTCTAAGATCTTTGTCACCTAGGTTTGAATCTAAAGTTTCTGCTATAGAAGAAAAAGAGAATCTATAGCATCTTAAAATGTCACAACTGCATGGAATTCTAACTGCTTATGAAATGAGGAAAGGAGGTCCATCTGACAGGAGAGAAGCTACCTTCAAGGCTTCAGGCAAAGGAGAGTACTATGAATCAGGACATGGGTCGGAAGAAGAAGAAGAATCAAATTTTGTCAGAAATCTTCAACTGGGTACTAGATAGTTCAGAGGTAAGTTGCCCTTCAAATTCTTTGCTTGTGGAAGAGTAGGTCACTATGCTGCCAAATTTCCTCATAAGGATAAGATCAACAAGGGAAAGGAACCTATTAGATGGAACAAGAAACAGAATGCAAATAAGAAGAGCTACTACACTCATGAAGGCAGTGATGGTCTATCAAATAGTGATGAGGATGAACGAGGTAATGACTATAAAATTTTGATGGCCTTTGAAGATGATGATTACATGGATGCTATAGATGTGGATAGCTTTTATGAAGAAATTTCTAGACTCAAGACATGTATAGAAGAAAATAATATGATCATTGATACTCTACAATTTCAAATTGATGAAAAAGAAAAATTTCTTGAAAAGTTAGAAGGTGAAATAGTTAGCCTTAGAAAAAAAGTTGAGAAAACAAAGGCTATTAATCTTAAATTTTTCAAAGGATCTGAAACTCTGGATGAGATCATCAATGTACAATGTTCTTCGCTAAACAAGACAGGTCTGGGGTATAATGGAGAAACATCTCAAGCAGCCACCTCAAAGAGTTATCTTGATGCAGCAAGAACAAATGAGCAAAAGCACAATGGAGATCACCAGGTAAGGCAGGGACGAATTACATCAAGAACAAACAAATACTATCAAGTAAACCAGGGGAAATCCGTCTTAAGGGTGAACAAAAGCTACAACCAGCCACAGGTAAAATCTTCTCAATTTGCTTCAAGAATGAATGAAAATAGAAATTACAATCATTTGGCCGGTAGATTTGATAACCGCAGAAGCTTCTTCAATGGAAAATGTTTCTCTTGCCATAACTTTGGTCATAAAGCAGCTCAATATGTTGCATATAAAACAATCATGACTAGAGAAGCTCAAAAACAAAGAAGTATGACTGGGATTACAAAAAGGACCTATAACAATT
>APFE030117793.1:0-45786 GCA_000404065.3 Pinus taeda
CACTTGTCCTCATGACTCTTTTGATTATGGACATCGTAAAAGTAGAAGCACAACAAAAAAAGAAAGCAAGAAACGGCCACTAACAATAGGAGCATAGCAATATGAGTTACAATGCACATTCTTCAGTTATAGGCAAGTTTGAATCACTGTATTTCTATTTCAAATGTTAAATATGCCATCCATTAATACAAGAGAATGACTCTTTCACATTTGTACTATTTTGAATATTGTTCACAGCACTCTTCTTTCGCTCTTTGTTTACAGATATCTTAATCATCGGAGTTATCAACACAAGTTGCAGCTGCAAACGAGCTGGTAAAAAGTGATTTGGTTCCTTGCTCAAGGGACCATCCATTAATACAAGAGAATGACTCTTTCACGTTTGTACTATTTTGAATGTTGTTCAGAGCGCTCTTCTTTCGCTCTTTGTTTACAGATATCTTAATCATCGGAGTTATCAACACAAGTAGCAGCTGCAGACGAGGTGGTAAAAAGTGATTTGGTTCCTTGATCAAAGGACCCTGTATCTTAAGCTTGTGTCACAGACTATAGCTTCCAATAGGCCCAGTCCCAGGTGCTTTCCTTCACAGCTATATTACATATATACTCAGCTGTCCTTGTACTACAAGTTGGCCATACAAGAACGAGCATACTATACTATTAGACGTTCCAGTTCCTTGCTAAAGGGGCCTTGTATCTTAAGCTCGTGTCGCACTATATTACATGTATACTGATATGTGCTTGTACTACAAGCTGACCAGCCTATCAACAACAATTATGGCTTACGCTCTGTAGCGTACTGCTTAAGAAGAACTAGAAGCATGGCAATGGCTCAAATGGCTACTGAAGCCCCTACTACTAGCTGCTGGTGGCTTCAGTTCCTTGCTAAAAGGGCCTTGTATCTTAAGCTCGTGTCGCACTATATTACATGTATACTGATCTATGCTACAAGCTGGCCAACCCATCAGTGTGACTGGAGCACTGCTGGCTGCTAGTGGTTGCAACAACTAGGCAAAGCTCCAATTCCTTATCGCTTACGCTCTGCAGAACTAGAAACATGGCCATATTTGTGTAGTGATTTCGAGAAGGGTTTTACATAAATTACTCTTATTTATCCTACTTATAACGGCCCTATATACTTACTCAAACTTACTTAGCTTCTCAGTGTTCTTTTTGCATCAAATACTGAGCAGGTTGTAATGTTTCATTCATAGCATTCTGCAAATAATAACACTGAAATACAATCTGAAACAAAATGTCAATTTGATCAAACTAGATTAAAGCCATCTTGTCATTTAAACAAGCACAAGAGAGGTTTATCTTTGCGTGTGCTTAAGGACATTGCTCGGAAAAATGTCAAAAGGCAAAAAATATGCATTCAATATAACAAAATTACAATGAAACAAGAAGTAGTTCTACAAAACACAGAAGATGTTTCTTACATAAATGGACTTTGTATCTGCTCTGCAAGGGCATATGATAAGGCTGCTATCAGGTGCAGTGTACAACAAGCTTTAGTGAGCTTCACTCAGCTAGTTTTTTCGGGATCTTTCGCCTACAGAAAAAGGTTGGGATTTAAAATATGTTGACAACTTGGTACATTGTTTCATATTCTTTATTTCTTAGAACTTTAGATTGTATTCCGAAAAGGATATTGCTGAATTAATGTTGCATTCTATTAAGAATTGATATTTACATGTTTACTTATGATAAACATATTCTTGTTATGAATTCACAGGCAAAAAGCCTGCGGAACAGTCCTTTTTCAAGGTTGAAAAGAACTCCAGACTGGATGAAAGGGCTACTGGATTCTTCTCTTCTTAGATCTGTCAATAAACTTCGAGAGTTCTGGCAAAACCACAGGAACGCTCTTGTCATTGATGAAGTTAATCAGGTGTGATGAATTCCAACTTGTTTGAGTAGATTGGTATAAAAGTAATTATTTTGAAAGGCATGGGATGCTACGTTATTGTTCTCACACATTATTGTGTTTGAGACTCTAAGTTAACTAGTTTATCATGATGGCAGGTATATATATTTGGGATTATTTGACAGTGAAGAGGAGGCTGCAAGGTATACCATTACAATTTAGCTCAGGCACATTTTACAAATTGAATGTCGAATATATACATTTCAAGGATCAATTCTTACATAAATGGACTTTGTATCTGCTCTGCAAGGGCATATGATAAGGCTGCTATCAGGTGCAGCGTACAACAAGCTTAAGTTAACTGGTTTATCATGATGGTAGGTATATATATTTGGGATTATTTGACAGTGAAGAGGAGGTTGCAAGGTATACCATTA
Organism: Pinus taeda; assembly: GCA_000404065.3. Classification (NCBI taxonomy): domain Eukaryota; kingdom Viridiplantae; phylum Streptophyta; class Pinopsida; order Pinales; family Pinaceae; genus Pinus; species Pinus taeda. Next base: position 2,308 of record APFE030117793.1, read on the forward strand.
CAATTTAGCTCAGGCACATTTTACAAATTGACTGTCGAATATACACATTTCAAGGATCAATTCTTACATAAATGGACTTTGTATCTTCTCTGCAAGGGCATATGATAAGGCTGCTATCAGGTGCAGCGTACAACAAGCTTTTCAGTCTACTTCAGAAGACTTGTAATGCTATTATTTTTTCAATCATTCTCCTACAACTAATTTCTGACCTGTTTGCCTTGAGAGTCTAAGTTAACTGGTTTATCATGATGGCAGGTATATATATTTGGGATTATTTGACAGTGAAGAGGAGGCTGCAAGGTATACCATTACAATTTAGCTGAGGCACATTTTACAAATTAATTGTCGAATATATACATTTCAAGGATCAATTCTTACATAAATGGACTTTGTATCTGCTCTGCAAGGGCATATGATAAGGCTGCTATCAGGTGCAGCATACAACAAGCTTAAGTTAACTGGTTTATCAATTCTTACATAAATGGACTTTGTATCCACTCTGCAAGGGCATATGATAAGGCTGCTATCAGGTGCAGCGTACAACAAGCTTTTCCCAGCTTACAAATTGACTGTCGAATATATAAATTTCAAGGATCAATTCTTACATAAATGGACTTTGTATCTACTGTGCAAGGGCATATGATAAGGCTGCTATCAGGTGCAGCGTACAACAAGCTTAAGTTAACTGGTTTATCAATTCTTACATAAATGGAATTTGTATCTGCTCTGCAAGGGCATATGACAAGGCTGCTATCAGGTGCAGCGTACAACGAGCTTTTCCCAGCTCAAGGCAAGGACTTGCTGCCCTGTAGCTCCTGTTGTTATAAATTTAAAAACTATTTTTCCTACTACGAACCTTAATTAACTTTATTTTTCTTTTGAACGAAATACATATTTCCATCTACTGTGAATGATAACTTAGAATCTCAAACCAATACACCAAAATGAATTGATATATTTCAGATTTCTTCTCTTATTCCATAAGAATGGTTGCAGGCATGATTAGAAACAGACGGAATGGACTCAGGTAAAGGATGTTATTTTATTACAATAAATTTATTTGGTAGAATAAGGGTGATCTTGTCTTATGTTAAAGGCTAGGTAGTTACAATATAAATCCAATGTAACTCCTTTTTTTAAACATTATCTAACTACTGTTTTCTTTCTCACTTATGAGTGAGTGCGAGCTAACACTGGTCTCTCATGACATGTTATTTTCCATACAAACATAACAAAAATAATGTTTTAATTTGGAGGAATGATTTGAAGTACTTAAAAACATATAAAGTAGGAAAATACATTTACTTTTTTAATATAAATTTATTTTTAGAATTTCTATATGATTATGTGAAATTTAAGGTTTTTTAATAATGGTATATGAAATTTAAATACCAAATGATGGAAGTCCCTTAATTTTTTTGTAGAATTGTAGAGAACGGATTTCTTATAATGCTAATTTTATATATTTCTAGAATTTTGAAATTCATTGCATCCTTAAAACTACAAGATGATCATTAGTGCAGGGTATGAGGGTCTCAATGCAATTCACTTTGTACAAGTAATCATATAACCTTTCATACATTAAGGTAATAAGAAGTTTTAGTAAAAATAAAATTACGTATGTATTTCAATATTTTTATATATGTTTTTTATATATGTCAAGACCACAAATAGTTTTAGAAAATACCCCATATATATATATATATACTTGGAATGAAAGCACACGAAACCCTAAAGTACTTCCCCACTATAATGTTATTAGATTTATCTTAATTTCTCAAAAAATGTTTTTTTAAGAAATGTGCTTAATAATTATTGCCTAGAGAATAGACCAAGTTTAGTGCAAAACCCTCGGCTATGTACTTATTATTACTAAAAAGAGAATTATATGAAATTTGTTAAAGAGGAATCATACAATAGATAAGCTAGAGAAAACTACGTCATCTTCTCTCTGGCTGAACTCCCTCCTATGTAATGTATGTTGCTTCAAGCTTCTTATAGTTACTCCAAATTTAGACTAAGATCCACTAATGAACTGGAAATGGTTCTTCCTCTTAAATAGCTAAGGTGGGATATTTTACCACTAAAATTAATTGCCACCAGCTAGGGTGTGTCTCTCAACATCGAAGACAAGAAATATAATGAGAGTTTATCCCTCCCACCTTAAGCTACTAGAGATCTGAGGATAATTAAGGAAATATCAAATACCTATTCACACCCAACTAATATCTCACCCTCTTTCCTATAATTTTTCTCGTCCTAAATATCATAGCCAAATACCATGGGTCACCCTTTTAATAATAAGTGACTTTATAATCCATATTTATTAATAAAATCAAATATCACTTATAATCTCTCATTTTAATTTAATTACCCACTATAAAATTTAAGATGGAATTTAAAAATTAATTAATTCACTCCTTTATTCTATTCTTGAAAAATTACATTATAGTCCTCCCTTCTCGAGATTTCTTATCCCAAGCAATACAAACTTTTATTCCCACGTCCCAAACAAGCCTAGAGAATACTTGTAGTAAATGATCCAAAATTTTCACATCAATACTAGTTTTACAAGCACACCTATTTAATGCTCCAACATCATTATTACACTTTTCCAAAATGCGAGACAACCTACCATACCATAATTCATCCCTCATAAAAATTCCTAGATCCCAATGCCACATTGGGAAACCTATATTCCCATCCTGGTTGCATTCATCAACTCTTTCTTCTTAGCTAAGAATGAGTTGCATGACTATAGGATGCACACTTGGGTTACTAACATTGATCCATTTTGAGCCTTTTGTGCCCATTTGAATCATGAGATACATTATCTCTGATATGGCTAGAACAAATATTTTTTTTTAAGCTACCTATGATTTCCAGTGTTCTAACAACATTTCATTTTCTTTACTACCAAATACTAAGTTTTCCCCTTTAGCATTGGTTGAGTTTTGAGATATCATATATAGCTAATTTTAGTTTGTAGGTTGATTAAATCCCTCTTATTATTTAGTTTAGTGTATATGCCATGAATGATGTCTAAGATAACTTCTATTATTATAATATTCTCCTCTAAAGAATCATGATCATAAATTAAAATTTTGGCATGGAATCTCCAACTATGGGCCTTGTGTACTATTTGTAACAACACACAATCTACAATATAAGAATAGGTTGGATTACTAAACTTCCTAATCATAAAGGGATGTAAAGTTTTCCGAGTGTGTCACTATATAGAAAAAGGATCAAACCTTGAAAGAATTTAGTCTCAAGAAGCTTTGCATTTCCTGAACTCTTCCTCTAATCTCACCAAGACTCGGTTATCACTATTCGATGATAGAGTAGCTATTATTATTTTCTCTCTCTTTCTTACAATATCAGACTTTATAAAATGAATGATAAGATCATTCCCTAGATTATTCATTATATTTGCTTCAAGAGGCACTGTCATTATTTGTGTTGTGTCTTGTATTGTATTCTTAAATATTATGCATAAATTACCTAAAAGTTTCCCCTCCATATGGGTAGATATGTTTAGCTCCATGACTGTATTTCTACAATGTGGATTTCCTAACCTTCCAATGGTCTTATTCCAGGCATTTGAATACATGTCACATCTAGTTGAACCCTAAAAGAAGGATTTTCATTTGATAATTAGTTATGATTTTCAATACTAAAATAAACATCAATATTATAGACAAAATCAACTCATTGTAATGCATTCTCTTTTGAATTTTCTATCCATGCATACAATTCCTCAAAAAAGAGTTTTCTGTCAAAATGATTGTACAATGTCAAATTATCACATAGTCTAGACCTGGACAAGGAATTTATACCAATAAAAGGATGAAGTTTGTAAGCAGACTCCACACCTTCACCTTGGACCTAAATTAAAAATCCACCTATGATATTTTGTAAAACAAGATGTTTTGTAGCCAAACCCAACATCCTAGGTAAGTAAAAAAGAAGAATTTGAAATCGTTTGTTGAGGGGCTACTATCACTTTTTCAAAGCCATATCCACAAAACTATGAATTTGTACTAATTGGCTTGGTCACATGCAAAACAATATTATTGTAGGTATTTAATACTATCAAGAAGGGAACTTAAGGGGAAAATAAATGTTGAGGCCCCATTTTAGTAATGATTGGTTTATCAACACCATAAACACCTGGTCAACAAGAATAGTATCAGTGGAATTATTGAATCTAACACTAAATGGCTAACATCTCCTGTAATAAAATAAACTAGCTTGGACAAATCTAGTATACTATTTACCTCTACCACATAGGATTTATCTGGACTTTTTACTTCAAGTGAATTTTTTGCGCATAACCCCTAAGCTTCAATAGCCATATTACAATTTGGAACAAGTCTCTTGACTAGGAAACTACTGCTCATAGTTGTAAGTTCAAAAGCAATAATATGAGAGACTATCCATATGTCCCTTGAATACTTTTCAATATGCTTTTTTACTCAATATATTCGATCAAATGATTCATTACTAATATCATATTCAACAACGGAAGAAGCATGTATATTCACTTCGGATATATTCTTTCTTTAATTTCTAGTAGCTTATTTAAGGAAGGTCATTGCTCTTCAAGAAGTTACCTTTGCTAAAGGAGTAACTGTTGAAATATGTAACTAGGTTTGGTCTTCATAATAGCATATGTAATCATGATTTTCTGCAATTAATGAAATAAGGAAACTAAAATTATTTTATGCTTGACTCATAGGTTTCATGCTAAACTAGGAATTTTATTTTATAGATAAAGCTCCCATTGTGAGTTATTATGATTGGTCATTAAATCATCAATTCAATTGAGTGATTGTCATGTATTGAAGACCTAGTTGGGCATGTTACACATTGTAAATGAGAAATTATTTGAGTCAAAATATCGTTCCAAGATCAAGTCAAGTGTTATAAATCAAGTTGGCCTTCACTAGCAACATGTCAGCCTCAGACACTGACAAGTCGACCTAATATGAAGTGACCAGGAGCCTATATATAGGGAAGCTGGCCTCACTCAAGGAACTCACTTCACTCACTCACAAGATAAATAAAAAGGGATCAAGAAGTAGCATCAATTCAAGCGAGGAAGAGGAGGACAAGGAGAAATGAAGATCGAAGTAATTTTGGATCTGTTTTGGGTCATTTCAGTTCACACGTGCGAAGAGATTAGGGATCTTCCTTCTATAGAAAATCAGAAGTAGAGGCATCTTAAGGAGGTTGACATAAGTTAAGGAAATGACGTACCTTTCTAAGCTAAATTAATAAGGAAATCATCACAAGTCAATTAGAGGAAAAGGGTTAGAATTTCTGTCATTCTATCCACATGTATGAATATTGCACTCATGTTCAAGAGGTTGAGAATTGCAAGAAGAAAGGGCTTAAAGTTTCAAACTAAGGGTTTCAAGACCAAGGGTCAATAATGAAGCAACATCAAGTTGGATTTGACTTAATGCAAGAATTGACTTGACCTTGGAGGATTTTATTTGTCAAGGGTATATGTCTTAGAATTTGTCAATGAAAGATACTACAAGAAGAAGAATTTGTTTGTGTTTTCCTCTCAAGTTGGATAGGTTTTGTTGATGGATAATCATCTACATCCTGTGTCTCTTGTCTCATTGTTGTTCATATTTTCGATAGTGTTTTGATGAAGACAACACTATATTAATCAAAGTTGAAGAAGAAACTAATAAAAAGGAAGTAAAACGTATTCACAACCAACTATCATTACTAGAGATATCACCTGTTGTCTCTACCCTATATTTCTCAACATTGTATCAGAGCTAAGGTGACAAGTCAAGGAAGGGAAGCTCAATAAGGGAATCTCAAGCACTCAAAGACTGAAGTTCTAGAAAGGCATCAAGGACATCAAAGAATCCAAAATAACCTCTCATCTCCAAGAAGACAAGGGCTACATCATCGTCTTGATGGAAAGTGTCAAAACCCAAGATTTGTCAAAGAACACGCCGACACTAGAAGCATTCTTATGATCCTCACTCAAAAGTTTGTCACAAGGAAGGAGACCTCAAAATACCCTACCTATACTCAAATTCAAGAGATATAAAAATCAAAGCAAGTTCAAGTCTACTCATCCGATAGAAGAAAGATCAAGGATGTTGTTATCATCATCAAAAGATCTAAGGTGACTTCCCTCTCTTTGGATTAAATGATCACTTTTTAAGAAAACCATCTTCATCAAGGAGAAGTTTTCTAATATATATACCATCATCAAATTCAATAAGGAAGCAAAGAGAATCTTCACAAGTAATTTTATTTATGTCTATATATAAATATGTTAAAATGTCCTTTTGCAAGGAAAGCAACAAATTGGTTGGGGCTTCAAACTCTCTTGCATGGAAGAAGAGGATAGACCTTAACCCCACAGAAAATAAGGTCATTGAACATGTTAAAAGCACAATCACAAAACTTCCAAAGGAATATTTTCAAGCACTTGCAAGGTATATGAAAGAAGAAGTAAGGGATGAAAGGATTATCATAGAATCCATCAAGGATCCCCTCATTCCCTATGTATCTAAACTTCAAACATCAAAATAAATATATGACAAACTTATAGAGTTGTTTTTTGTAAGCGCTATAGGATAAGTTATCTCATTAAGACAATAACTCTGCAAGCTAAAGATACCAAAAGAAGAAGGACTAGCCTCATACTTTATGAGGATATATGAATTAAGAGATCAACTACAATATTTGGGAGAGATAATGTCTAACAAAGAGATCAATACCATAGTACTAAATGCACTACCACAGGAATGGGGTAGCTTTACATCAAACATTTATGGGAAGAAGGAAGCAACTCAATTAAAATATATATGGTCACTATGAAAAATGGAAGAAACCAGGTTGAAGGAAAAATATGATGTAAGATCAAATGAGCAAACTCAAGCATATGTTGTTATGGCAAAGAGAAAAGGGAAGTTTGGGAAATTTGATCTTGAGAAAAGAAAGAAGAATATGACAAAATTTCAATGCTATGGATGTCAAGAATATGGGCACTACTAAACTCAAAAAGCACAACAAAAGAGGAAGGGAAGAAGCCCATATGATCGAATAAGCTGAGGAAGTTGAAAAGAAGAAATCCAAAAAAGAGGAGGAAAAAGATATCTACTATGATTGAGATAGTCTTCCTCAACCAAGTTCTTGTCAATTTTCTATTTTCAAGTTTTTATATCGTACAACTATCATGTTAATAATGACTAAGAAGCATGATGGGATGCATCATGGAAACATAGAAGCATATAATTGAAATCAAGAGCTGATGAAATTATCTTAAAGAAGCATAGAGGAAATAGAAGTCTATGGTAGCCACCTATAAAAGGGTGTAGCTCTTGGTAACATCATTAGACGCATAGGTACTGCTTCTGGGAAGAAGAAATTCATCTAGGATAAATATCATCATACATCATTCAAGAGAACCATTTGCATGATGAGGGTGATCATGATCCTCTACTAGAATCTTAATAAGAAGATTCACCAATTAGAAGAAGCAAGTGTTTCATCAAGAATTCCAACTTGTAGGGATTCATGGGATGATGGTATCATATCAATATAGAAGAAGTAGGTCAAGGAATTGAAGATTTTTCAATCAAATAAGTTACCAAAGGAAGTCTAGATGACCAAAAGGAAAATATGAGGTATGTATGCTTGTATTTCAATAAAACTAAATCATATAATATAGTTGCATATAGCATGGATAAATGCTCTGTCTGATGAACATGATCAAGAGAAAGGGATCTCCTCTTTCGGAAGGATTCATGAAGGCATGGTTCACATATTGACTAGATTAAATTAACATAATATGTCCTAATATGGAATATGAGGTGGTTGACAAAGTTGAGCGACTATGATTGGAAGCTCTAGGGAAGAAATGTGTGAATAAAGAAAGGAAGAGATCATGAAACTATGAAGAACGAAATCATCATCCAAGGACTAAACGATTTGACTATGATATCTCCATGAGAAGATATGAAGATCCTAATGAAGTTTGAAAAAGAAAGACACCATTGACACGGTATATCTATTTGGAGATGTGTCAAAATATATGCAGCGTGTTCATGCAAATAGGAAGATGTCATGATGAAATACCATCACAAAGGTAATCTTGATTTAATGATTCATTTTCTATTTTTGAATAATATATGGATGGGATAATGTAGGGATTCCAAGGGAAGAGTTGTAGATGTCTTCTACAACTCATGTTCATGTCATAGGATGAACTATCCTGAAGGAAAATAACATGAAGAAGGTAGCAAAACATGAAGGAAGTCCAGATATGGACAAATGGATCACTTTTTGATGAAAATAAGGATGGCATGACTGACGTGATTTATCAATAAAAGTGATGGATGGTCTATGTCCTTTGAATAAGTCCCAAAATATGTAAGCTTCATATCAAAGAAAAAGTTTATGACATCAAAAGAGGAAGTCCTATAAGCAGTTGGTTGTCCCATGATCTCCACCTAGAGAGTTGCTAGAAACAAGTCCATGGTCAAGAGGGAGCTTGGTCAAGTCCATGGTTAAGTGGGAGCTTGGCTACATTCCTTTTTGTAAGAATGGGTATGTTCCTTCAATGGTATCGGTATATTCTCCCTAGTTAAAGAGGGAGAGATAGATACATCATTCTTGTCTTCACTTGGGAAGATAGAATGGGGGATTGGGAAACCATATGGCATTCGATACTCTTTGTGGATGTGTTAGGGAATCGAAGATAAGAGTAGTCATAGAGGACTGATTTTCTTTGAGGACTGACAATCCAACATAAAATAATCCTAGTGGAACATACTCTCAGAGAACTTGGGTGGAGTATGTTCTGAGAGAGAAAATGATAAAGATGTCTATAAATCATTGGTCTCGCCACCATTGTTGTCTAATATAGTGGAGAGATAGAGCAGTTAGTCAAGGCCTTTCTATGTGACAATGCTATATGACATGATGCTTAACATATGGGTTACCAATCTGACTCTTCTTATGAGAATTCTTTAGATTGAGAATGTCCAAGTACCTTGTGTGGATTATGAATACCTCCCTAGTTAAGAGGAAGTGTTCAAATATGTAACTCGGTTCAGTCTTCATAATAACATATGTAATCATGATTTTATGTAATTAATGAAAGAAGGAAAACAAAATTATTTTATGCTTGAGTCGTTGGTTTCATGCTCAAGGAAAAAAAAAAAAAAACTCACATTGTGAGCTATTAGGATTGTTCATTAAGTCATAAATTCAATTGAATCATTGTCATGTATTGAAAACCGATTTGGGCATGTTACATATTGTAAAAGAGAAATTATTTGAATCAAAATAACCCTCCAAGATCAAGCCAAGCACTATCAATCAAGTCAGATTTCACTAGCAACAAGTCGGTGTAAGATAGTGAGAAGTCAATCTAATCTCAAATGACTGGAAGCCTATATACAAGGCACTCAGTCTCATTCAAGGATCACTTCAGTCACTCACAAGTTCAATAAAAAGCGATCAATAAGGAGCATCAAGTCAAGCGAGGAAGAGGACGACAAGGAGGAAGGAAGATCAAAGGAATTTTGGATATGTTTTTGGGCTATTTTAGTTCACACATGTGAAGAGATTAGGGATCTTCCTTCTACAACAAATCATAAGTATATTCATCTTAAGGAGACCAAACTTACATTATAAGAAAAATTAATAAGGAAATTATCACAAGTCAAGCGAAGGAGGAAAAGGGTTAGAATTTCCATGGTTATGTACACACATGCAAAGATTGTAGCTTTCTTCACGAGGACGAGAATTGTAGGAACAAAGGGGCAAAAGTTTCAGACTAAGGGTTGCAAGACCAAGCATTGAGAATGAAGAAACATCCAGTTGACTTTGACTTAAGACAAGACTTGACTTGATCTTGAAGGAGTTTATTTATCAAGGATCTAAGTCTTGGAATTCATCAATTGAAGATACTAGAAGAAGAAGAATTTGTTTGGGTTATCCTCTCAAGTTGGAGAGGTTTTGACCCTAGATGATTAACTAAATCCTAAGTCTCTTGTCTCATTGTTCGTATTTTTTGTAGTTGTTTGATGAAGAGAAGACTATAATAATCAAAGTTGAAGAAGAACCTAATAAAATAGAAGTAAAAACTATTTAGTTATCATTACTAGAGAAGTCACCTCTTGTCTTCGTCCTAGATTTCTCAAGAGGAACAAACAAATTTCTCACATCTTCCATTGTCAGACATTGGAGAAAACTTTGCAGCAACAAAGAAGGAACATGTAGGAAGAAATAGATATTCTATGACACTTGTTCCTATATCCTAAGCAAGCATGTCATCCAAAAATGCTCCCATATTGAACTTGTGTTTTCTCTCATACTGAAGCTCAAGTGTTGAATCTAAAGTTGACCCCATTGCGATAATAGCTACTTCATAGACCCATGGTCCATCATCCGATTGGCACATTAATCTTAACATTTGTGAGGGCTAATCCTTGTCCCAAGCATCCTTAACAACAAGTATCATGTTCATATTTCTTGTTGTGATGGATATTATATCAACCAAAGCTCTGATAGGTCTTCCATAAACCACAAATGCTCTTATGCCTTTCAATACAATAGTTAAGGGGTACCACTTCATATGTGGTGGGCATGTGTTCTCTTTCTTAAATATAACAATGCTTCCCATAGATAGCTTGGTTACAACTTCCATTCTCCCATTCATGAACTCCACCAGAAATATATTAATGCTTAAACATATACCTCTTCCTCCATATGTGCAAGAAGTAGAACTATCAAAGTTGCATAAAAAAAACAAATACACAATCCTGTTCATTGAAAGGAGTCCTTCAAGGTGTATGTTCCATTAATTCATCCAATTGTTCCTTACATCAAATGCTTTATGCCCACTTAAAGTGTCCCATGAGTTATTTGAACCTTTTTTATATCGGTGGATCTCTTTGATGTTTCAGAATTGACTTCCACAGATTGGAATTCTTCCACGAGATGTGCGGAAGCAAAGATATGACCTTGTTCTACGAACTTCATCGAATTTCCAACAATTTGTCGAAATCGCCCAGGATCACCATTGAAAATCTTTCACACCTTGTTGGAGATATATACTGCAAGCTCAGTTTCTTTATTTCAGAATTTTCCTGACAATAAATAAAGAACATTATCCAAAATAGATCGCAAATCGAATGGAATTGCCTCAAGATCAAACCTGCCTGACTCAATCTTGGTCGGATCAAGCACTTCATTTATCAATGTTATTGGGGCTTTTCCACGAGCGCGAGTTGTTTATGCAAAATCCTGTTGAGTTGCATCATCGCTTATGTTCTGTGGCAACGCCAACCAAGTGAAGTGAAGTTGTTGCATGTGTATACCTTAGCATAGAATGTTTCGAAGATAACGCATGCGCTTCTCTCTCTTCGAGATCTGATCTCGCAACCTCTGAGTTTACTGGACAGACTCGAGAGTGCTTTCTTCTAGATGAGGAACATAAAATAATGTAGATGAGGTTCAACGACCCTACACAGATCATCTTGGTAAATGGATATTTTGTCACTGTTTCTTTATTTGTCCTAGATAGTAGATCAGTTATAGAATAAATCACCTCCATCTTTTCTTCAACCGATGAGAAAAGTATGTGAATTGCAAAGCTAGTCATCCTTTTCCCGCACATGACTTTGTCCAATACCTCATCAACATTAGCTCTCCTTCGACCTTGTGTCGCGTCAAGTACATGAAACTAGCTGCAAGGACACATTTTTTTATGGTACTTAACCAGCTACCTTGTCAAACAGAGAGGATAAGAGAGGACGACTCAAAAGGGGAGGGAACTTCTATAGCCAGACCTGGAGGCCAAAGTTCAGCTAGAATGTAGCCTAAGTTATTTGCAGTTGAATGAACCCACTTCATTGGCCTTCCATCCAACCACATTTATGCATATTCCACATACTAACGCAACTAAGATGAGATGATGATATTTCGTTCCTCCTTGGATTCAAACCTTCAGGTTTTCTTTCCCACATTGGTGTTCTATCAGGCTCATAACGGTAATCATAAAAAAAAAAATCCTCACCAGTTGCCATGCATTCCTTTGCAAAAATACCCACTCTGTACGAGTGACCATGATCACCTTTAAAAATTTCAACTTTTCTCCCTCCCAGTATGCATCAAGAACGCACTAATCGTTAAGTTGAAAACGACGGAGGGTCTTCTTGATCATAAATATTTCTCGCTTCTGACCTTCTTGATGTGGAATACATTCATATACTTCCGGCGGTAATCATTCTTATTAAAAGGTTTCTTTAAAAATTCTCTCTTTCCAGAAACATTTGACCTTCCAAGCCGTACTTGCTTTTGCTTCTTCTGGCGAGGCTTCATATTTATGCATTCATAGTTATCGTGTCTCTATGGTCGACCAACCAAAGTACCATTAGTATTTCCATTGTCGAACCTTAGGCCATCATTATCTTCAAGTAGCAGATCCTTCTTAATAGGATCTTCGATACTTTCAAATATATTTTTACCCTTGCCCTTATCAAAAATAGAATTTATACTGTAAGTGTTGAAGTGGGGGGTTTTGATCACAATCATCGACTTACAGTGACGCTAAATAATTTATGGCTAAAATTGTTAGGGCCACCTTTGTTGTTATCTTCCCCATACTTCTCTTCCATAGATGCAACTAAAAATCCTGAATCAATGTTTCCATTACTGCTATGTTACTAGTTTCCAATCTCGTGGCAGGTTTTCTTCCAATTTTTTATTTAAATCATTGTTTACCAAAGGGCTCAGTTCAATTCCGCTTTCTTGTCATGATGTGTAGTTTTTTTAATAGGCACATTTCCAACTTCTTTTATCCTTTGCCTCCATTGATGATGCCATTCTTTTATCTCATCTATCAATATTATGAAATTCATGTTAGAATCCTCAATTTTTCTATTACAATATTGAAGAGATTTTTTATTATAATTTTCAAGAAATTTTGTTAGTCTTTTATTTTTCTGTTCGCAAGTTTCCTCTCAACTTATGCAAATAGTTTCTCTTGCTGACTTAGAAGAATTTTTTTCCCAACTCTTTATGTTTGCAAGTAAACTAGCAATGGTACAACTTCAAATTTCCTTATTAAATACTAATTTTCCAAAAAATATTTCTTCAAGAAAATTCATAGTAATTCTTGCCAAGATAATAAATAAATAGACAAATTTTACTAAAAAAAACCCCATATACCTATTTATTATTAATGAGAAGAGAATTACATAAATTTTATTGGAAGGGAATCGAACAATAGATAAGACGAAGAAAACCCCATCTTCCTCAAAATCTTTCTCTTGTTGAACTCCCTAGTATGCAATGTATGCTGCTTCAACCTTCTAATAGTTACTCCAAAATCTCGTTAAGCTCCACTAAGAAACCTGAAGTGGTTCTTCCTCTTTACTAGCTAGGGTAGGATCTTTTGCAGCTGAAACTAATTGCCGCCAGCTAGATCATGTTTCTCAACAACGAAACCAAGAAATATAATGAGGGTTTCTCCCTCACACCTTAACCTACTAGAGCTCTCGAGATAATTAAAAAATTATCAGATAGCCCATCATACCCAACTGAGCTTTCACCCTCTTTCTTTTAATTTTTCTTCTCCCAAATACCATGGGTTGTTGATATAATGTGGGTCACCCTTGGAATCATGGAACAGAGGGGAATGGAGGGTTACAAATCGCGACCTCTAGCATAGGAATGACGAGACCCAGCAGGCCGAGGTGGGCAAGGCCATCAAGGTCGATGGTTGGATCCTCATCACATCTCGGATCTCCTGTAGCATCAGGTATACGTTGATGCCCTTGTTTTCATTTGAGACCCTTCAGATTATCTTATGCTCCCTGTAGCGATAGTCCCAGAAGGTGCATACCTATGCTGCCTAGGAAAAGCCCATCCCCATCAGCAGGGAGAGATCGAACACCATTGCTGCAACCTAAGTTTTCGTCATCTATTAGCCCAGAAGAGGGAGATCTGAAGGTGAGGGTGGCCTCTTGCGCAGACATAACTGCTACACTCAGAAGCCTAGGACGCTATGGCAACCTTGGACAAGGAATACGCTCTCTAGTTAATAGAATGAAAGCCAGCCACGCAGAAGATGTCATACAAATGCTGATTCGAAATAGCCATTATCAGAGGTTACTAACTCTATTCATTGGTAAGGATCGATTGTTCTTGATCCATATTGGAATTTTATCCACGAGTTGAGACAAGTCCTATCAGATATGATTAGCTAGAAGATAGATTTTCCCTTGATCTGACGAGATATGGAAGTATCTCCTCGAGCCAACAATACCCAATACCTTTTCGTTGACATTAATCTCTTTATGAGGAGGGATCTGACATTTTTCCAGGTTTTACTGGATCCTGTAGAGTTGGATCGACATATTATCTTAGCAATATGGGAATATACCCCAGTGCTAGAAAAAAATGAACTCAGATACCAAAAGGGGCTCCTAGGCAAGCATATCGATGGTGCTCTTGCTGGCTGGATCATGATGAATCTCTCCGTGGAAGCAACGAGACGCTTAGATCTGACATATTCAGGCACATAGGTAACAGATCTAGCAACACCTCAGATGGACACACACTCAAAACAGGAGGATCTAATACAAATTTTCATTAAAACACTAGATGGCAAGAATTTTTTCTGGAGGATCTGGAAAGGGAGGAAGATACAGGAACTAAAAAACAAAATCCAAAACCACCTTGGCATACCAGCATACTGGTAAAATCTGATCTCCTCAGGCCACATTTTACAGGACAATCTAACACTCAAGGATTATGGCATCACCACAGACTCAATCATCACAATTAACCTGCATCTGAGGGGTGGAAGTGTCGGAACCAGCTCAAAAATCTTAGGATCCTTCAAGGAAGCAATCAAAGGTAAGGAAAAAGCACAAGCCAAAGCTACATCACAGCTCTAGCTTCCATGACCCTACATTGTAGAACAAAAATTTGTGAATCTTCCTCTTACCATGGCAATGCCTGAGGTAAAAGACTTGTACACAGATGTCTATTCCAAATCAGTTATATGCAGATTTGATGGGTTTTGGCCTAAATCTGATGTTTTGCACCAATGGATTTATGAGGTGTGGTCTCTTGACTGTGAGATATACTTATGTCCCAAAGGTTTTTTTATAGTCAGATTCATAACAGTACAAGAAAGGGAATATATCCTCAACAAGGGGCCATGGTTCTGGGGCAGTGTAGGACTATTTATGACCCCTTGGTTTCCGGAATTTGACACCAACACAATGGTGGTATCAAAGATGCCAATGTGGGTCAGGTTGCACAACCTCCCGTTACATTTCTAGCATCACAATGTATTAATCACCATAGGGAATGTATTGGGAAAATTCCTAAAGACTGATGAGAACAGAATCACAAGGGGGATATTCACATTTTCCAGGATATGCATTGAGGTAGACCTCAGTGAGGGACTACAAGAAAGCATAAACTTAAATTTCAATAATAGACAGTGGACACAACTGCTAGGTTACGGAAACATAGCTTTCTAATGTCGTGGATGTCTACAAACAGGACACCTCCACAGTGCCTATCCTAAAGCAAAACAAACTCCCAAATGGTACAAGAAGCAACAGAAACATCCAAAAGGATGGCAATATACAACCCCTTAGAGGAAGAAGTAAAAAAAGTTGAAACAACAACATACAAAGCAAAAATGGAGGATCAAAAGGACCAGAGCAACACACTAAAGGACGATGAAGGCCCCAACAAAACAATGCAACACCAAGCATCTCAACTAATAGGAATGGAAATAACTAGCATCAAGTGAACTAATGGATCATAAGGATCAAATTCTGACAAAGACACTCCCATTGAAAACCAACTTTCCATTGTAACGACCACTCCCAACGCTGGAGGTTGGTGAAAGGTGCATAAAAAGAAACGGAGAAAAGAACAGTAGTTATTTTTTTTATTTTTTTACTTTTTGTCTATTTTGTATCCTGTGAAAATAGGAATAGGTCATATGCATATGCTTTTCAACATCTACAAAATGTAATTTTGTCTTGTGAATAAAATTATGATTATTTCAAGGGGAAAAAAAACTTGGGTCACCCTTCTAATAATACTTAACTTTGTAAGTTATATTTCTCATTTAAATAAAAAGTCACTTATAATCCCCCTTTTAATTTAATTACCCACTATCACCTTTCAGATGAAGTTAAATATTAAAATTAATTCACTCCTTTATTCCATTTTGAAAAAGGGACATTACACCCACCTTTCAGGGATGTTAAATTGAGTAAACCGCCAACCCTATTTATGAGTCCTCACCCCAAGGGAATCAAACAGAGTCCCACTTGAGCTAACCCTTGGGGCTAGATATATTAAGTCATTTAGAACAATTGAAGTCTTGAAATATTTACAGTTGAAACCATGAGGTTTGTCATTTGAAACCTAAATCTGAAGCACGAAAAAACAAACAAACATGTATGTTAAAGATATCAATCCCACCAAAAAAATGAATGAAAGGAATGCACACTCACTCTAGAGCGTGCATATATTCTAGAGTGTGCACACATTCACGTAACATGCATGTGCTATTGTGACTAAGCATACTTGTGCAAATGGAATGTTTTTAGGGGTTTAACAAAACTATGACCTAACCTTATTAAACCTTCTTGAGCTTAAGTGACATGAACAAAATCCTCGAATCAATGATATTAGTTGTCACTAGAGGGTCTTTGTCCTTGTCGTTGGATATGGTTTCCATTAACATGTTTTAGACAACATAGTTTGTCATGGTTGAAAAAAATAGCATGAATCCCTTTGGATTATTTATGGGTTCGAAACCATAACCTTGGGTCCTAAACATAATTTCTTAATTTTGTTGTTTTATATGGTTGAGGTAAAAAATACAAGGCTCAACTGGAGAAAAAACCTTCTAGGAATATAGGGGTAAACATGATGCATAAACCACCACACGTGGCCTCTTGATGTTCTAGGTAGCTTCTAGGGGTCAAGGGTCATAAATTATGACTTAAATTACCATAAATGACCTCTCAGAGGGATCATTGGCCTTCAAGTGGATATGTAGGAATCATAAGGAGAATTTCAACACTAGGAACGGGTGTTGGTTCCTTGGAAATGCTTGTGATAAAACCTAAACAATATCATGAAGAAGGGTATACACTACCCATAGAGGGAATCAACGGGGTTGTTGATTCTCTGGCAAACAATATTGGCTTGACGGGAATTGGAACGTAGTTCGAGTTTGGGTGGTCAGTGCCCTGCTCTAGTGCATATTTCGCGGTGAACATGACTACAACTTACCGCTTAGATCTATGGATGTTAATGAATGTTTTCATTATAGTGACATCTATGTAGTACAAAATATTCAGAATTTATTGTTTGTCAAAATTTCTAGTTGATAGTTACTCGTTAAAAAAATTGATGTCAGTAGAGAGTAACCAATTTTTATTATGATTAAAAAGGAAAAAAAAATATGATTGTTGATATGATAGCATCAATCTATTTATTTATGTATGTTACTAGACTATGGACTGATGTATAAGGAAACATGATTATGTTAAATTAGGAATGGAAATTTTATATGAGTAGCACCACAGTTAGGGGTAAGAAAGTCTCTCGCATATAGAGCCTTAAAATAGAATCTCATGCTATGGATAATTTCTAGGCTAGATAACAATAAATGTGAGTCTATGCCAAATATTAAAGGTGTAAAATACACCTGAGTGTCTACGCTCATTGTAGATTAAGATTTATGAATACAGAAGTGAGCTAATGTATTTAATGAATGAGGTATACATATATATGTAAGGAGTCTAACACTATCGAGGAAATTTGAGATGAAATATGAAGGGAAAAACTAGGAATAAATGAAGTGTTGTAATTCTAGTATTAAAAAGAACAATAGTATATATTTAGCAAAAAGAAACATAAGTACGCTACTACAACACTATTGAGATGAAATATGAAGGGAAAAACTAGGAATAAATGAAGTGTTGTAATTCTAGTATTAAAAAGAACAATAGTATATATTTAGCAAAAAGAAACATAAGTACTCGACTACAACACTAATATCAATAAATGACTGTATATAAATCCTTTAAGAAAGAAACAAAGTAGGAACTAGAGCGTTCATAAGATACGTGGAACTTTAAAATAATAACATCTAGTAGCTAATCCAGAAATACTAATAATTCATTCGATTTCGCAGCACTAAGGGCACCACTATATCACAATTGTTGTATTAAATAACATAAATTTGTGAATTTTGCAGCCAATAAGCTTCAATACTTTATGAGAATTAAGTGACATAAATTTGGAAACTGTGCATATAAGAAACTACAAGATTGTACATGTATTAAATAATAGAAATTTGTAAATTGTGCATCCAATAAGCTTCAATAATATCTAAGCATTAAGTGACAGAAATCTGGAAACTATGCATATAATAAATTGTAAGATTGTACATGTATTAAATAACATAAATTCATAAACTGTGCATATAATAAGCTACAAATTTATATATGTTGAGCAAAAAAAAGTTATAAATTGTACACATAATACACATCAAGTCTGCACACGTATTAAGCAATTGCAATTGTGAAATGTACATACAATAAGTAGTAGGAACTGAAGTAGCATTCATAATTCAGAATGGACATTCAACATTCTATTACTATAAAACTCAGTGTCATAGGTATAATAAATGCACAGTCAGTTCTACTGATTTATAGATACCCTCGACCTGACAGAGGCGATACGTCATGTCTAGATGAATTTAAGCAATAGTCATCGAGAAAAATGGTAAAAATCAACTCAACGACAATTAGATAAGGTGTTTACAGCAAATATTGGTACACTGGAATGGTCACAGTTGTACCCATCCATCGGAAAACTAGTTCATCTCAACACCTTTAGAAAAGTAAACTAGAAAATAAAAATAAAAACCCATGAAGCCACCCACTGGTAGCTAGAGTAGAGATCTCAAAAGTGAACATAATAACACTCGATGTCGAATGAAAGAGCTAAAACCAAAACTAAGGAACCATATGAGGTGATCAATGTAGGAGTGTTGCTCGTGGGAGAGAATCCAAAAATTAAAATGAGCTCGACCCAACAATGTAACCTCTGTAGCCATGGAAAAAAATAGTTATAAAGGAATATAGGCTGTGAGTAGGACAAAAGTGTGAAATATTGTAACCAAAACAAGAAAGAAATTAAGGACAAGAATAAGGAGAACCATTTCGCAATGATTATCACAATTTCAGAAATTATGAAGAATGGAATACAAGTAGTAAACCATGAGTCTATTATCATTGAAAAGGGAAAGATGCCCGGCACATTATTGTCAGAAAACAAAATGAGATGAGAAATTAAGTGCATATATACATGCAACAAGATGCTTCCCCTTTATCTCGTATTCCAAATCGAGTTGGGCTGCTGAATGGTGAGTTGTCACATCGAAACATGCCATAATCAAGAGCACAAAGGAGAAATGGATTGTGTGAGATAACAACCCTTGTGTAAAGGGAAATTCTTATAAGCAAGGTGATGCAAGAGATATGCAAGGGGAAAAAGCTAGATGAGAAAAGCCCAACCAAACTTACAAATAAGAAAAAAGGACTTTAATGCCCCCGAGGGACAATTTTCTCACAAACAAATATGTGAGGTAAATAAGTTAATGTACAAAGGCTAGACTAGTTGAATAAATCAACTAGCCTTTCCCATGTCCCCAAATCTGACACTGTGAAAAAAGACTTATATAAGAAGTAAATTTGTACTTGAACCCTCGGTAAAGCATAAACCCTCAATAGACTATAGGGTTGAGTCTAAGGACAAGGAAAAGGAGAACCATTTCGCGATGATTATCACAATTGTAGAAATTCTGAAGAATGGAATACAAGTAGTAAACCATGAGTCTATTATCATTGAAAATGGAAAGATGCCATGTGCATTATTGTGAGAAAACAAACTAAGATGAGATATTAAGTGCATATGTACATGCAACAAGATGCTTCCCCTTTATCTCGTATTCCCAAATCGAGCTAGGCTAATGAGTGGTGAATTGTCACATCAAAACATGCCATAATCAAGAGCACAAAGGAGAAATGGACCGTGTGAGATAACAACCCCTGTGTAAAGCGAAATTATTATAAGCAAGGTGATGCAAGAGATATGCAAGGGGAAAAATCTAGACGAGAAAATCCCAAGCAAACTTACAAATAAGAAAAAAGGACTTTAATACCCCTGAGGTACAATTTTTCTCACAAACAAATATGTAAGGTAAATAAGTTAATGTACAAAGGCTGGACCAGTTGAACAAATCAACGAGCCTTTCCCATGTCCCCAAATTCGACATTGTGGAAAAAAAATTATCTAAGAAGTAAATTTGTACTGGAACCCTCAGTAAAACCCTCAATAAATTATAGGGTTGAGTCATTATATACCAAGAAGAGAATCTAAAAAATAAGGAAACCCCTTATTATTAAAAAAAAAAAGGTTAGGAAAGGTATACTGAGTTGGTAGAGAAGCAAAGTCAAAACCCAAGCAGGTAAATTGGTAGTTAAGGTCCCGCGATGATGACCAAGCTAAGTCTTGTGCTCCCTGAATGAGATGTAAATTAGTGAACAATGGTGAAAAACTTAGATTACAATGGTAGAAAGAGGCACAAAAAAATCATAATGAAACCAAAAACGGATTACTTAGCCTTGGAACCATCATCACATAACTCATCTTTCAGGCCACGTTCTACTCCTAGAGAAGGAGAAAACACCCTGCTAGTTCTCTAGAAGGTAGCTGCAATAAGGAAGCGATAAGGGTTAAAGCTAAAGGGGAGTTCCCAAACTGAAACCCATAAGAGCATAAAGACTATTTTTGAAAATGTACATATGTGGAGGGGCGTTGTGGCTAGGTATTAACATTTCTAACGCATAAGTCTAGGTGCCAATGAGAAGTCAAAGTTGAAGCCTTGTTGCTTGCTAAAGGAAGAGACAACAATGAAAATGAATGCAATGGATGGGCATCTGGGGTTTGAATACGACTTAGGGTTGAAGGAGAAAATATGAATCATTGATGCCAAGCATCACATTCCATCAGTCCACAAATTAAAATTCTTCACCAGTGATCATGTGAACTACATGTGACAACATTCCACAGGAAGAAGCATGAGTGGTTAGCAAGAATTTCATGGTAGGGCACAATGTATGGGTAGGGTTCACATTAACGGGTTCGACGCCATATTGGAGATAGAATGCATTTCCTAAATTAATTGATATGTAGATAATAGGGTATGAACTATGCACCCCATTCCATCATGTGCCAAAGCCTATGTATTGTTATCCCTCCCCCACAAACCCTTAGTATGTATAGCTTCTAGGAAGGGGGATAGGGGTATTTACCATACACATAAACCAATAGAGAGGTAGTGGATATATGTAGTTACTTAGGATTTAAGGCATCAAGAGGATAATTCGCACCTACAAAAAGGTGAATGGAAATGTTAGGGAAATTGGGTATGGTGTTAGATCCCACTAGATTAATACATGATTCTGAAGGGAAAATGGGTACCTTAAGAAAGAACAAAGGAACAATAAAACAAAATGAAGGGGTTGGGGTCTATTACATATTGTATCAGAGCCCAGCAACACCACTAGACCTAGGGACTATCATAGGAATTAAAAGAATAGTAGTAGGTTTATTTATAATAAAAAATCATGAGATTATATAGGAAACCAAAGTTGAACTCTGTGTAATTGCAAGGTACAAGAGTAATCAGATGCAGCGACATAACAACGGAGGAAGTTCCAACCAACACTGGAAGTGTAGATCTATATGTTGAACTGGGAGATGGGGTCACCCATGAAAATTCCCATTCCTGGAGGTGATTAGGAATTTGCAGTAGGAACTAGCTCACTTAAGGAGAAACAACGAATGATTACTAAAATCCAGCAAGGAGCAAGAGAGAATAATGAGAGGGCTGACTAAAAATCTAGCCATAAGATAGTGGAAGATGAAATTAAGCAAAGTGAAAAAAGTGGCATTGAGTCTGAACCATCTGAAAGTGGGGGGCACTCTGATAAGACATATTTGGAAATTCAAAAGAAGAAGAAGCAAAATGAATTGCAAGGAGAATTTCTAAAGATTAAGCACCCCTACTTTTAATGGGAAAAAAGAAGAAGATGTTGAGGCATGGTTGCTAAATATGACTAAATACTTCCAAGTATAAGAGTATGAGAGCAACTTGAAGGCCATATTGGCTATCTACCAACTGCAAGGTAAGGGTGCTCTCTTGTGGCAAGAGGTTAAAGGGGTGCATTTAATTGAGGAAAGGACCATGTCATGGGAGGAGTTTTATAATCGGTTTAAAAATCGATATTTGAGTGAAGAATATTTTGACGACCATGCCAAGGAATTCCATGAACTTAGGTGGTTGAATCTCACGATGGATGAGTTTGTAGTGAAGTTTACAAATTTTTTGTGATATGTATTGTACATTAAAGAAGTAAAAGCTAAGGTACAACGTTTTGTGAACTTCCTACCTACAATGTACAAAGAGCGGATTGAGTTTGACAACCGGAAGAAAATGGAAGAGGATGTCAGAAAATCTAGACTTCGTTACCAAGAGTTTAGAAACAAGGGGGAAAATTTTAAATTTTGGCCAAATAAGGACAAAAGTAAATTTTTCATTGGCACAAAGTGGTAGAAATAATGATATCTGAATTTTTTAGGAAGGATCATCAACATAAAACTTTAGCAAGTGGAATACAAATCAGTGGGTACAATCTCAAGCTGGATCAAACACAACGAATCTAGATGGGAAGAAGAACAAAGTGTGAAAGGAAAGAAAACTCTTGAAATGTTGGGGATGTAGTGAACCCCATCTGCTAAGAGATTGTCCCCAAAACCATAAATATGTTCATAGTATTCAAGTTGTTCAAGAACCTACCATTCTGAATGAAATTACCTGAAATATGCATAGGATGAGTGTTGCCTTATAAGACAAACAAGTGGAACATCAATCAACTATTATTAAAATCGGAGGTATTCTCTCCAGCTGACCTATTTCTGTTTTAAATGATCCTGGGGCTAGTTTAAGTTATATTAGACCTCAAATGGTGGAAAAATGTGAAATTAAAATTGATAAATATAAAATTGTGTGGCTAGTACACCTAAAAACTAGCACTTAGAGAAGAGTAACTAGCCATGTAAGACAATGTCCCCTAAACCCAAATAGATATTTGACCACAATAAATCTAAATGTTCCTCCCTTCGGGTCTTATGACATACTAATAGGTATGGATTGGCTTAAGAAACACAAAGCCATAATAAACTACATTGTGAAAAATGTGAGTTGTGTGAATCTGCAAGGAAAAACAAAGACCATTCAAGGGGTGTGAAAGCCCATTTCAACATGAAAAATTTCAGCTATGAAAATGAAAAAGAGTGCGTAGAAAGGTTGTTAGTTATCTCTGATTCATGTAGAAGACGGTAACCAACAACGAAAGGAGCCAACCTTAGATACTCTACCCATCATTAAGGAATTCCACGATGTTTTTCCAGAGGATATTACCAGTTTACTACCACATAGGAACATAGAATTTACCATCGATTTGGTACCCAGGGCAGCCCTAGTATCTAGCGCATCTGATTGAATGAGTCCACCTGAATTTCTGGAATTGAAATTTCAGTTGCAAGAACTGTTAGATAAATGTTACATCATGCCTACTGTGTCACCCTTTGGGGCACCCATATTGTTTATTAAGAGAAAATATGTCACATTTAGAATGTGCATTGATTACCGACAGCTGTACAAGTTAACTATAAAAAAAAAAGTACCCATTGCTCCGTGTTCATGATTTATTTGACCAAATAAGAGGCGAAACCTTATTTTCAAATATTGACTTGGGAATAGGATATCATCAACTGAGGTTAAAGCAAGAGGATATTCATAAAACAATGTTTAGGACTAGATATGGAAACTATGAGTTTGTAGTGTTACCATTTGGCCTTAGTAACACCCCGACAAATTTTATGTGCCTAATGAACAACATACTTAACAAACTTTTGGACAATTTATTACTTATATTTATTCATGATATATTAATATATTCCAAGGATGAGGACAAGCATAATGTATACCTAAAATTAGTCGGGCAAACATTAAGATAAAATCACTTATATGTCAAATACATCTACTGTGAGTTCTACAAATGCAAAATACAATACTTAGGTCACATTATTTCTAAGGAAGGACAAGCACATGATCTGGAGAAGGTGAAGGCCATGCTTAACTGGCCTACACCAAAGGATGTATCTATTGTCTGGCGTTTCAAGGGTCTAAGAGGTTATTACTGGTTATTTATAGGACGGTTCTATAAAATAACTCATCCCATTACATCCTTATAGCGAAAGGGGTAAAGTTTGAATGGAATACAAAATGTCAGAAAGGTTTTAATAATCTTAAGAAATTACTAACAAAAACTCCCATCCTAAAATTAGAAGATTCAAATAAATAGTTCACAGTTTTCACTGATGCTAGTATGGAAGGACAAGGGGGGTGTTGCTGCATGGTAATTCTGTAATCACATATGAGTTTAGGAAATTGAAGACCTATGACAAAAATTATGCAGTATATGATCTAAAGATGGCCACTATTATAAATGCCTTAAAAATGTGGTGGCATTACTTATTAGGGTAAAAATTCATTATAAGAACATATCATATCAGCCTAAAATACCTTTTCAATCAACCAGACTCAAACACTAGAAAAGATAGGTTGATGGACTTTCTTAGAGAATTTGAGTTTGAAATAAGACACATCAAGGGGAAAGAAAACAAGATAGCAGATGCCTTGATTAGGGATGCCTATAATCTAAAGAAGGTGCTTGTTAGTAGTATTAACAATGACTTTCTAGGGAAAATCAGGAACTCCATGGCTAGTGACCCAAAATATTTGGAAATCTAATCAAATTACAACAAACTGATTTTCCTCGCTATGCAAAAAAATTTGAAAATTTTCTGATTACAAAATAGATTGTGTATTCCCAATTTTCATGATTTGAAACAACTAATATTTGATGAATATCATAAAAAACCCTATAATGGGAACATAGGTTACCAGAATATGGTTATAGCATTAAGACAAAAATTCTTCTAGCGAGAGCACAGAAAGAAGTGGTTGAATACTTAACAAAGTGTTTGGAGTCTCAACAGGTAAACGTTGAGCATCAACACCTTGATGGGTTTTTGAATCCTTTACTGGTTCCCAAATGGAAGTGGGATATAATTTCCTTAGACTTTTTTACAGAGCTACCTAAAACAGAAAGGAAACATGATTTCATCATGGTGGTGGTGTACACGTTAAGTAAAGCAATTCACTTTTTACCTAAGAAATCTACATTTGGTACAACATAAATTGCCTAGATCTCCATGAAGGAAATTTTTCAACTTCATGGAATACCCAAGATGATAGTGTTTGACAAGGATGCCAAATATACTTCAATTTTTTGGAAGGTGCTGTTTGGAGGAATGTGCACCAAATTGAACATCAGTACAACATAACATCCCCAAATAGATGGACAAATGGAGAGATCCCACCATATTATGGAAGATATGCTCAAAATGTATGTTTTGGACAAGCCAACTAAATGGGAGGACTTTTTTCATTTGGCAGAATTTTCCTACCATAATAGCTACTAGGAATCCATAAAAGTGAGCCCCTTTGAAGCCATGTATGGCAGAAAATTCCATACAGCCCTTATTTGGAGTCAACCAGATAGACTGATTCTTGGGCCAGAAGCATTACAGCAAATGGATCATATAGTGCGACGGATTCAACAGAATATTAAAGAAGAAAAAGATTGACAAAAAGTTATGAAGACAAAAAGATATCACACAAAGACTTTAAAGTTGGGGACCATGTCTATCTAAGAGTAAAACCAAGAAAAGGTACATTAAGAATTGGCATTTTCTCAAACATTGTGCCTTTGTTTTGCGTGCCATTTGAGATTTTGGATAGAGCAGGACCTCTAGCTTATCAACTAGTGCTACCCACTCACATTAAATTTCATAATGTTTTTCATGTATCCTTACTTAAGAAGTATGTACATCATAACTCTCATATTATTGACTGTAAAATATTATAGGTGGAAACTGAAGGAGACTTCATGGAAGAACCACTTTTCATTCTCGATCAAAAAGAGATTTGGCTCCTTAACTGAGTCATCGCTTGAGTTAAAGTGCAATGGAAGCAGTTTACCCCTAAGGATGTTATTTAGGAGTGAAAAGAGGAAATGCCAAAAAAATTTCCAATACATTTTCAGAAAAAAGTACCTATGAACTAAACACTGAGGACAGTGTGAATATAGGGAGGGGAGGATGTAATATCCCTTATTATATAATGTTTATTTTAATTACCCATGTTGGTAAGAATGGAAAAAAATCCCTGATGTTACTTTGGATAAATTATTGTAAATAAGTATTTTCTTTATTAACAAAAAAAATTCAACGAAACCTATGTACTTGGAGAAGACACTTGAGAATGATATTCGATAAATTCTTCATAATAACAATTCTAGAAAAATTATAGATAAAACTAAGGGATGGGAGAGAAAAATCCCTTAGAAGTTCTTAGCTAAAGAAAAATGCTATGTTGGTTTCACTTAAAGCACCACAGGAGAAAAAAGAAGAATTTTTAGAAAGAAGCCTAGGCAAGAAAGCAATAAAGCCCATAAAAGCGAGACACCACTGAAATGGAAACGGTATCATGAATAAGGTTATAAAATACCAATAGAGGGAATAAATGAAGTTGTTTATTCTATGGAAAACAATCTTGGCTCGAGGGTAACTGGAACGTGGTTTGAGGTTGGGTGATCTGTGTCTTGCTCTAGTGTATATTTTGCAATGAACACGACTGCAACTTACCAGTTACATCTATGAAAGTTAATGATTTTTTTCATTCTACTGAATCTATTTATTACTGAATAGTTGGTGGATCTGCAATTTTGTACCCTAGAATATTCATAATTTATTGCATATGAAAATTTCTAGCTCATAGTTACTTGTTAAAAATATTGATGTGAGTAGAGAGTAACCAATTTTTATTATGATCAAAATGGAAACAAAAAAATATGACTATTGATATTGTTAGTATCCTATAATTTATAGGATCTCAAGGTAATTAAGTAATGTATCTTAGGAATCCTATTTTGTAAATACTTGTCAATCTTCTAATCATTTCCAAATAAAAATAAAAAATGAAATAAAAATGAAAAAAGGGTATAAAAAAGAAGAATAAAGAGAAAACAAAAATATTGAAAAAGGGAAAAGATTGAACCCAACCAAAAAATAAGAAAAGAATAATGTTGAAAGTGTTGGATGTCTAAATGCCACTGCTCATACATAATTTTTTGTTTCAATTCTGTAAAATAATATTGTGTGCAGCTTGTTCAAAATGCCACGATTAATTTCTTTAGTTTAATCATACCATTTAATCATGATTAGACTTCTTTAAATTTCTGTAAATTAGATGGAGAATGAAGGTTTATCCAACAATTTAAGCTGGATAAATCATTAGTTAGGTAGAAAATGACATTAAATCAACAGTTTAATCTCGGTCAATAGGAGAAATAAGGGACAAGTTAGACATTTTTTTTCCTTCTGCATAAAAGAAAATGAAAATGCATTTACTAGTCTAGGTGCACCCTAGAGATTAAAATAAAAATTTCTAGTATAGCTATGGGTAGGCAGACTTTGTGGGTTTCTTAAATGTCAGCATGCATAAATTTTATCCTAAATTTGAGGGTAGGGAAAGAGTAGAAAAGTCAATGTTATGCACTATCAATTTCAAAACCTTTATTGTTAAACCCTTATCCTAAGTTTAAAGGATAAATATGCGCAGGGATAAAGTATTTTGTTTTCCTATTTTCCCCTATCCTAAGTTTGAAAGAAAAATTATTTGAGTGCAAGCAAACAAACCAGTTTGTCATTTGTGGTTAAATTTTCGCTGCCTTCGACACTTTGAGATCTGATCCGCTGTTTCATCCATGACCACCATTATTTTTTTGGCCCCCCGTTAGTATTCTCCCTTTACCACTAGGGGCAGAGATCTGAAAGTTGGTTTTTTCCATTGTGCCCTACTCCTTACATGGCATGTCCTAGTGATTTCGCACCCCCTACTAATACCACTCACAGCCCATCACCCCCTTCGAAAACCACCATCCTGCATCGAGTCCTGTTGTGCCCCCACCACTCCTCGTCCACCATTCTCTGCTCGCCACCTATCCCAACCATTGCTCCAAGTAAATGGTGTCTGGCCTGATACCCACTCCACATTTAATCTTACTGGGTAACCATTTAGTAATGACCCCATGCCATTTCCACTGGGATTGTGCCTCTTCTTTTAAAATGATCCAGAGCCCATCACTGTCAATATTTTACTTCTCAATCTCTTTCTGTTATCCATAATTTCTTGTTGCAGTCTCTGTCAGAGCTTCTTTGCAACCAACATCCTGACAGTTACTCACCTCTCGGTTCATTTTTGCCTAACAAACTATTATTTTAGATCCTCATAAGCTCCGTTGCCTATCCATTTTGTTTCATAAACTATTGCAACCATACCTCCTAAATCTAAGACCTAGGATCAGGCCATTAACCCATTGATTCTACCTTCTATAGAAGTAGATCACACACCATTGGCAGACAAGGATTATGGATCACTGAAACACTATGTGACTTTTATTTGCTCAAGATTTATTGTTGGTTAGAGGAGAAACATTCTGATAAAACTGATGAGATAGGACTCTGGGAGTGAAACCTTCCCCACTATATCTTTCCTGTGACTTTTCAATCCTTAAAATTCACCAAAAGGTGCCAGGATTGATATGTCCCTGCCCAAAGAGCTATAATTACACCTACACATGACATACTTTTCACCATTACAACCAAATCAATTGACCAAATGATGATGGCTCCACCTATGGAAAATTCTACCCTTTTCTCCCTAGAAGCTCTCACCTAGCTTTATCAAAAGCTTGATTTGGCCACTAGAGCTAGGATTTTTGAGATTTTCCTGCCAAAAAATGCCCAATTTCCCAAGAAGAATCCTCCTTATCCTTCTTACATTTTTCCCAATCAGGCCAATGAAATGATTTCTATCCATTCTCATATCCTAGGTACCATTCTGATCAGTGGGTGGATGAGCCTATTTTAGGATTCCTTTCCACATTTTCCACAGATAGAAAGCCCTCTACAATTTTCAATTTAAGTCAATTCTTTGCGGACAATATTCATGAGCTATTCATCAAATTTCCTAAATAGTAGGTGTTCAGTTACACCTCAATTTTGGTTTACATGTTCATCTGTTACCAATCAGGAAATATTAGTTTTGCATTGCAAAAATTGGATGATGCAGGTGATCAACAACCAATGATCTTTTGGACATCACTGGTCATGAAAGAACAACAAGAATTCACCTACAAGAAATTTGTAGAAGACTTTGTTCATCCAGCCATGAACATTCTCCACAGTGTAGTGCAACCCAGAATCAGTGATGAGATCAAATGAATACTACCTCTACCAGACCAAGCGAAGACTAGAGATCGGTACCTGTACCAAAATTACACAGATATTAGTGTCTATGGATGTTTATTGGCCCCGTCCAAGCTCCCCAAGTACATCCCAATGAGGATATTTACACTAGAATATATTAGGCAAATGTTAAACTTAGATGAGATCCACTTTGTATTAGCAAATAAGAAGGCACAATTCAATATTAAATCACAACTAGGCCCATTTGTATGCAACACAAGAATAGCTGGGGAGGAGGCAGATAGGATACTAAAGGAAATAAAGTTTAGTTTCAGCTTCACATGGTCTTATTACCCATGTGGCATCATTTGAAAACTCAGAGTGGACAATAGCAACACTCCCTACTTTCATACTTCTAGGCTAGAGATAGAACAGTATGCCGATCAGTTGGAGTGGACAGAAAATACCCTATAGGAAGTTGAAGAGTAGCTAGTTTCCACTTCTAGTTTGCACACTCTTGTTCCTCGGGAGGAATCAAGAAAAAGGTAGAGGTAGGATGGGTCATCATCTACAACTAGGAGTGAAGCCAAAGAATTTAGAATCAGTTACAGAAAGAGGCCAAAGGTGACTCACAAACTAGAAGTAGATAAAGAAATGGAAGAACGGGCAACTCTCATCATCACATATTATCCACCAACCATCATGAATTTCACTACTCCTTCTGAACCTTCATCTCTAGAGGGTCATAAGGAGACTGAGCTAGAAACTCACACTCTCCAGACAGAAAAAGAAAAAATAGTGTTTGACAGGTACAGGGAAATAAATCTTAGAAATTAGATTTTGAAGAACAACACCTACAACCAATTCTAGAAGCAGACTTCCAGTTCACAAAGTAGACTTATGTCAATATATGATACTAAACATGGCTGAATAAAAGCTTCTTCAATAGCTTGGTCCAACACTAAAACTAAACCTTGTTGTTTTTGAAATTGTTGTAAATATTCAATATAAGGATCTACTTCAAGGACTTCGGTTTGGGGTATATATGGTTGCACTATGGCTTTATCTATGACAGTTTGATCTACAAAAGCCTCAGACTTTGTTCTAAACAAACTTTTCTGGAAAGGCAAATCAAATTCTATATCTTGTAAAGTTTCAATTTTCTGTGGAAGACATAAATGTATTTTCTAAATTTGATGAAGAACATCTCATCCACCTTAGAAGTGTTTTTGAAAAGTGTAGAAAGTTTGGGATTTCATTGAATCCTAAGAAAACAGTGTTTAGTGTTGAAGAAGGAAAATTTCTTGGTCACATTATATCTAAGGAAGGTATTAGAATTGATCCTAAAAGGATTGAAGCTATTCTAAAATAAATCATCGAAGAAATATTAAATAACCTCAGACATTTCTTGGGAGAATGAAATTCCTTAGAAGATTCATCCCTATCCTTGCAGAGCTTCTCAAAAATATCACAAACATGATAAAACGAGATTATGAAATCAGGTGGAACATTGAAGCTAGGCAATCGCTTGACAAAGTTAAACATGCATTGACAAAGGCATCGGTCCTTATTAGCCCTAATTTTACTAAATATTGTATGTTTTTTTCCTTTGCTTCTGTACATACTATTGCAACTATCCTTTTCTAGAAAATGATGATGGATATGAACAACCCATTGCTTTGTTTAGCAAGGCTTTAAGGGATGATGCACTCAAGTACAACATAATGGGAAAGTAAGCTTTTACACTAATCAAATCAATTAAAGACTTCAGAATATATATTCTTCATTCCCATATAATGTCTTACGTACCTAATGTTGTTGTTAAAGATATTTTGACATAGAATGGACCAGATGGAAAAAGAGGCAAATGGATTGCCATCATTCTGGAATATGACATGGAAATCAAGCTAACCAAGCTCATCAAAGGACAAGAATTAGCCAAATTGATGGATGAATCTAATTTTAATACTTTAGATATTAACTTTGTAATTGAATTAGATGATCAAGAGGAATAGGCGACTCTACAACTTGCTGAAGCTTTCATGACCTCCCCATGGTATGCATACCTTATTTATGTTTTATTTAATTTAAAGTCTCCTCCTCGTCTAACCAAAACAAAGGCTATATTTCTTAAATTAAAATCAGTCAAAGTTTGCATCATAGAAAATGTTTTATATTGGAAAGATGTTGGTGGTCTTCTACGAAAGTGTATATTAAGTGATGATACATAAAGAAATATGCAAGAATTCCATGAACGTGACTGTGATGACCATCTCTATTGGAAAAATACTATGAATAAGATCCTTAGAGTTGGTTTTTACTGGCCTACATTTTTTCTAGCAGTCCATAAAAAGGTAACCTCTTGTTATAAGCATCAAATCTTTAAGGGAAAAATAAAACTTTTACCTTTACCTTTGAAGCCCATATCTATTGGGAGCCCTTTCTAACAGTGGGAATTGGATTTCATTGGAGAAATCCATCCTCCATCCTCTGCTCAACATAAGTGGATCCTTACTGCTACTAACTAATTTACCGAAGGGATTGAGGCCATCCCTTCTAGACTAGCCACAAATGTTGTGATTATAAAATTCTTAAAAATTAACATCTTGTCTAGATTTGGTTTCCCAAACAAACTTATTACATACAATGCTATAGCCTCAAATCTAAGAAAATGATAGATTTCTGCGATAAATTCCATATTACTATGGGGCATTCAACTTCTTATTACCCACAAGGTAATGGGTAGTCTAAATCTTCAAACGGAAGTCTCATAAATATTATCAAGAAACTATTAGAAGATAACAAGAAGTCGTGGCACACCAAGCTCATAAATGCACTTTGGATTATACGCTTACCATAAGGAAATCAATTGGCATGTCACCATATCAATTGGTTTATAGAATGGATCTTGTTTTACCATCCTCTTTGGGAGTCCCAATCATGAAGTTAATTGAGGAATTGCAGGCTGAGCCCAATAATATTCAAATGAGTATTGATCAAACTATCCAATTACAACAATCCAAAGAAGAAGTTTATAACAAGGCTTAAGTCATCCATGAAAATATCAGGAATTTTTTTGACAGAACAAAGGAGGAGGATGATTTCACGATTGGTGATAAAGTCTTAAAGTGGGATTCAATAAGAGAGGATAAAGGAAAGCATGTAAAGTTTGATAACATGTGGATGGGTCCTTATGTCATTTATGCTTTCAGAGCAAATACTGCATTCTTTATCAGAAATTTGGATGGCACAGAATTACTTGGTGGGTTTGTCAATGGCAAGATACTGAAACATTATTTTTCTTAGTATTAGAGATTTTCTTACCATTTATCATTGTATATATCATTAAAATTATTGTGTAGATTGGGTGACCTATTAATAGAAGTTGAAGTCCACAGAGAAGGCCCTGAGTTTCTATTGATGAGTTACCATAAATACTGCAACAAAGAAATCATAGGTAGATACCGCTGAAATAACAACTCAAGGCTACTAATCATATGTTCTTGACACCTCACAGAGAGAGTGCCATCCATAGCTAGAGCCATTGTTAGGGTCCTAGAATTTATAGGATCTGAAGGTAATTGAGTGAGATATTTGAGGAACCCTATTTTGTAAATACTTGTCAATCTTCCAATGATTTCCAAATAAAAAGAAAAAATGAAATATAAATGAAAAGAGGGTATAAAGAAGAAGAATAAAGAGAAAAAAATATATATTGAAAAAGGAAAAAGATTTAACCCCACCAAAAAGAAATAAAATTAAAAAAAAAGAATAATATTGAAAGTGTTGCAAGTATAAATGCTCTACTCATACATAGTTTTTTGTTTCATTTCTATAAAATAATGTTGTGTGCAACTTGTTCAGAATGCCACAATCAATGTGCAACTTGTGTTGCAAGTATAAATGCTCTACTCATACATAGTTTTTTGTTTCATTTCTATAAAATAATGTTGTGTGCAACTTGTTCAGAATGCCACAATCAATTTCTTTAGTTTAATCATATTGTTTGATCATGATTAGACTTCTTTAAATTTATGTAAATTAGATAGAGAATGAAGGCTTATCCAACAATTTTAGCAGGATAAATTATTAGTTAGGTAGAAAATGACATTGACCCAACAATTTAATCTGGGTCGATAGGAGAAATAAGGGAGAGTTTAGACCATTTTTTCCTTTTGCATAAAAGAAAATGAAAATGGGTTTTCTAGTATAAGTGCACAATAGAGATTAAAATAAAAAATGCTAGGATAGCTAAGGGTAGGTAGATTTCGTGCATTACTTAAATGTCAGCATGCATAAATTTTATCTTATATTTGAGGATAGGGAAAGAGTAAGAAAGTGAATGTTATGCATTATCTATTTCAAAGACTTTATTGTTAATCCCTTATCCTAAGTTTAAAGAATAAATATGCACAGGGATAAAGTATTTATTTTCCCTATTTTTTCCACTATCCTAAGCTTGAAAGAAAAATTATGTGACCATAAGTGGACAAAGCATTTTTCCATTTGTGGTTAAATTTCCATCACCTTCGACACCTCGCGATCCGGTCCCCCATTTCATCCACGGACACCATTCCTTTTCAGTCCCCCTGTTGCATTCTCCCTTTATTGCCGAGGGGGTAGGGGTCTGAAAGGTAGTTTCTTCTGTCGACACTCCTCCTTATGTGGTGTGTCCCAGTGATTTCGCACCCCCTACTAATACCACTCACCACCCATCACCCCATTCAAAAACCACTATATTTTATCAACTCCTTCCATGCCCCCACCACTCCTCCTCTGCCACTCTCTGCCTGCCACCTGTCCTAACCATTCCTCTAAGTAAATGTTTTCCTGCCCGATACCTATTCCACATTTAATTTTCCAAGGTAACCATTCAGTAATGGCCCCACAACATTTTGAATGGGAATATGCCTCTCCATTTAGAATGATCTAGAGTCCATCACTACCAATATTTTCCTTCCCAATATCTTTCTACTATTCATAATTTCTTGTTGTAGTCTCTATCAGAGCTTCTTTGCAACCAACATCCTAATAGTCCCTAACCGCTCGGTTCATCTTCTCCTGACATACTATTTTTTTAGAGCTTGGTAAGCCTCCTTTGTCTATCCATTTTGTTTCAGAAATTGCTACAACCATGCCTCCTAAATCTAAGACCCAAGACTAGTCCATTAACCCATTGATTCCTCCTTCTGTAAACCTAGATCACACACCATTGGTAGACAGGGATTACCGGATCACTGAAACACTATGTGACTATCATTTCCTTGGGTTGTATTGATTGTTAGAGGAGTAACACACTGATAAAATTGATGAGATATGACTCTGGGAGTCAAACCTTCCCCAATATATCTTTCCTATGAGTTTTCAATCCCCAGAATTCACCATAAGATGTCAAGCTTGCTATGTCCCTGCCTAAAGAGCCATAATTGCACCTACAGGGGGCATCCTTTTCACCATTACAGCCAAATCAATTAACCAAATGATGTTGGCCCCTTCTGTGGAAAATTCAACCCTTTCCTCCCTAGAAGCCCTCACCCAGCTTTATCAAAAGCTGGATTTTTCCGCCAGAGCTAGGATTTTTGAAATTTTCCTACCGAAAAATGCCCCATTGGCCAAGAAGAATCATCCTTATCCTTCTTCCATTTTCCCTGATTAGGCCAAACAAATTATTTCTATCCTTTCTCTTATCCTAGGCTACCATTATGATCACTGGGTGGATGAGCCTATTTTAGGATTCCTTTCCACATTTTCCACAAATAGCAATCCCTCTACAATTTCAATTTTAGTCAATTCTTGGAGGAAAATATTCATGAGAAATTCATCAAATTTCCTAAATAGTAGGTGTTCAGTTACACCTCTATTTTAGTTTACATGTTCATCTATTACCAATCAAGAAATATTAGTTTTGCATTGCAAAAATTGGATGATGCATGTGATCAACAACGAGTGATATTTTGGACATCACTAGTCATGAAAGAACAACAAGAATTCACCTACAAGCAATTTGTAGAAGACTTTTCTCATCCAGCTATGAACATTCTCCATAGTGCAGTGCAACTCAGGATCAGTGGTGAGACCAAACAAATACTACATCTATTAGACGAAATGAAGGCTAGAGATTGGTACCTGTACCAAAATTACACATAGAATAGGGTCTATGGATGTGAATTGGCCCCTTAAAAGCTCCCCAAGTACCTTCCAATGAGGATCTTTGCACTATAATATATCAAGAAAATTTTAAACTCAGATGAGATCCATTTTGTAGTAGCAAAGAAGAAGGCACAATTCATGATTAAAACACAGGTAGGCCCATTTGTTGCAACAAAAGAACAACTAGGGAGGAGGTAGATAGGACACTAAAGGAAATGAAGTTTAGTTTGAGATTCACATGGTATTATGACCCCTGTGGCATCATTTCAAAACTTAGAGTGGACAATAACAACAATCCCTACATTCATACTTCTAGACCAAAGATAGAACAGTATGCCAATTAGTTGGAGTGGACAAAAAATACCCTATAGGAAGCTGAAGAGTAGCTGGTTTCCACTTCTAGTTTGTAGACTCTTGTTCCTCAAAAAAAATCAAGCAAAAGGAACATGGAGGAAGCACCATCATCTATAACTAGGAGTGAAGCTAGAAAATTTAGAATCAATTACATAAAGAGGCCAAAGGTGACTCACAAACTAGATGTAGACAAAGAAATGGAAGAAAAAGTAGTTATCATCATCACATATTCTCAACTAGCCACCACGAAGTTCACTGCTTCTCCTTATAAACCTTCATCTTTAGAGGGTCATAAGGAGACCAAGTTGGAAACTCGCACTATCCAGACATAAAAAGAAAAAATAATGTTCAACAGGTAGAGGGAAATAAAGCTCAGAAATGAGATTTTGAAGAACAACACCTACAACCAATTTTGGAAGCATACTTCCAGTTCAAAAAGTACACTTATGTCAATATATGATATTGAACATGGTAGAATGCAAATGTCCTTCCTTGAGGCCCAGACTTTACAACCCAAATCAACAACTGACTACAAGAGCACCACCTTTGAGTTCAATACAAAGGACATACATCCCATTGATCAAATGAAGATGCACAAACAAACTGGTCAGATGATATCCTCCACTCTCACTAATACTTCCATGTCTCTATCCAAATTACAGGTTTCTTTTGCAAATGTATAGTCACAATTGAGGATGGAGAAGGTCTCCTCCTTGGACAAAGACAACATGATCAAGTATTTAGAAGAATTGGTTATTAAGATAGGGTATGACCCTAATGATGTTATAACCATTGAATAAATTATTAAGAATAAAAAATTGGACATTACACCATTGAGGAACAACTCAAACTGCCAGCTATAGAAGATCCAATGACCAAGGCCATTGTGGAATATGAAGCTCAGAAAACAGATATGATGAAATTGATTATTGATCAAAACATACAAATCAGGGAGATGGAAGCAGAGCTAGAAAAGCTGGTAAAGAAGAAGGAAGACAACTTGAAGATGGTTGTGGTCCCCTTAGATGTTGTACCTCTTTCTCAATTGCCATCAATAGGAACAACTATTGCACCTACTACTTCAATGTAGACTCCCAGTGTTGAACAAGTAGCACAAACACTGCAAAACATGTCCTTGCAATCAAAGGAAATTGATACTTTGGAGAGCCAACACAAAACTTTGGAAGTCTAGAAGACCAAAGAAGAAGCTCCTCTGGCTATTGAATTAGATGAAAATCAGAGACTTTTGGAAAAGGTGCACCAGGTAGAAGGAGACACATCTATTAGTAAGACCTTGGCCCAAGCTAGGGAAACAATTTGGATGAGCATACTTTACTCAATGAATGAGATTTGGAAATTTGAACAAAAAGAGTTAATAGAGAAGTCCACTCAGACCATTGTGTAAGGAAGGGAAAATATGGGAGAAATTCCAACTGAAGCTACCAATATTATCAGGTTCTTAAATTCAAAATCTAGGTATCAGCTAGATGAAGTGGGTATCGGTGACACAACTGCCACCATTATGGAAGTAAAGAAATCCTTGACAAAAATAAATTTTACTGACCAGTTGGAGGAAAAGTGTGAGATCTTGGAGCTACGGGTGAATAGATTTACCAACCAGATTGAAACCTTAATGTAGAAGGGGCTACCTAGTATTTATGTTATCAATGACAAGTTCATCACTTAGGAGGATTGCGTTCAGAAGATGAAAGAGGTAGCCAAAAAAAGCACTAAGTTCAATGGAATAAGAGGAAGTATGGCAACAAAATCCTTTCTGGAGACCATGTCAAATGACTTCCATGTGCAGGTTGAGGTAAAACATATTTTTGCCATGAAACCAACTTTCTTTAACTATACAGAGGTAGATAAAATCTACTGCAGGTTAACAAAGTTAAAAGTGCTAGATGAAATGTGATGGGAATAATTACTTGATTTACTGGCCTAAGTAGTAACTCAAGAGTAGTGTAATATTTTTCCGACGCAGTGGCCAATGCAATTTTCACTTCAGCATCGCATTCTGTCTGGATGATTCAACAACTAAAACCACTAAAAAATGGCCACCGTTTTCCTCAACAGCCTATGTGGCCAATTTTGTTTGCCAGATTAGATGATATTATTTTGTAATTAGGCTAATAATAAACTATCGGTTTGACAGCAATTTTGTAAAGTATTGTTGTAATTTTTATTATAAATACTTCATTTTTGGAAGTATTAAGGGTTGATTTGCAAATCTAATTTCTGTTGCATATTGTAATTTTGAAGTACTAGAGCATCAATAATATAGGGACCTTTTACAGGATTCATGTGGTGTCTTGGATGGTGATGTGTTTCCTGTCTTTATACATTTAAACATTGTTACATCTTTTCTCCATTTTTCTAAATCTAAATTAATCGACATAAACTGTGATAAATAGGACTCATTATCAAGAGAACACTATTTTGGTTGTTGTTAATTTTAATGTTTTCTATTGAAGTTGGGATGAATAATTCCTAATTTCTCTTCGTTCTCTACTGAACCTTACACTTCTTGCTTTTACACCACCCATTTAAACTCTGAAAAGATCCATTTAGTGCACCTATCTTTCCCTATGAGAAGCCCTTTAAAAATTGATGAACAAACTCCAATTTAGTTTACAGAATCCATACCCAATGGAATTATAACACTCAAATCAACCAAAACTTTCAAACAAAACAAATAAGTACACTGATAGCTAGCCTAAAATTTATGAAAACAGAGCTAAATTAAATAGAGATATCCCCCTCTAAAGCTGGCAGGGCTAGATCCCAACTTCCAAAGTGGTTTTCATGATGTCTTATGGTAGTGGAAGATTGTCTTTCCGGGTGGCTTTGTGAAATTCATGGTAGTCAATAAAAACTTGCCATTTACCATTTTTATTTGGCACAATCACAAAACAATAGGCCCATTTGTTGTCATATATAGGGTAAATAAAGGATTACATTTATTCACTTTTGTAATTCCTCCTTTACGATCTCTCTTAAAGCAGGTTTAATCCTTATTTGGGGTTGCCTAATAGGTCCAGCCTCTTCCTTAATATAGATGTGGTGAGTACATAAAGTAGCGGGAATCCCTTTCATATCCATATATTCCCAAGCAAATGCATTGATATGTGTTTTCAATAGTTTGATTAGTAGTTCCTACTGGGAAGCTTCAAGTTGAGGGTTGATATTCAAGCTTTTCCCTAGGAATATTTCAACAAGTCTCAAAAATATAGAACAACAACATATATGATATCATCAATCTATTTATTTATGTGTGTTACTTGAGCATGGACTAATGGATAAGGGAACATGATTTTTTTAAATTAGGAATGTTAATTTTATATGAGTAGCACCGCAATTAGGGGTAAGAAAGTCTATGGCATATAGAAACTTCAACTGGAATCTAATGCTATGGAAAAAATGTCGGTTATGTAACAAAAAATGTGAGTCTATGCCAAATATTGAAGGTGGAAAATACACCTCAGTGTCTATGTTGATCATAGATTACAATTTATGAAGATAGAAGCGACCTAATGTACTTAATGAAGCATACATATATATGCAAGGATTCTAACACTATCAAGGAAATTAGAGGTGAAATTTGAAGGGAAAAACTAGGAATAAATGAGGTATCGTAATTATGGTATTAAAAATAATAGTGGTATATATTTAGAAAAAAAATATAAGTATGCTACTACAACACTGAGATCAATAAATGATTGTTTATAAATACTTTAACAAGGATACAAAGTAGGAACTAGAGCCTGCATCACATACATAGAACTTTGAAATAAGAACATCTAGTAGTTGATCTATAAATACTAAGAATGCATTCAATTTGAGAGCAGTAAGGGCAACATTATGTCATAAGATTTGTATTAGATAACATAAATTTGTAAATTGTGAATCCAAAAAGCTTAAATACTATATAAGTATTAAGTGACATAAATCTGGAGACTATGCATATAATAAACTACAATATTGTACATGTATTAAATAACAAAAATTTGTAAACTGTGCATCTAATATGCTTCAATACTATCTAAGTATTAAGTGATACAAACCTTGAAACTGGGCATATAATAAACTCTAATATTGCACATGTATTAAATAACATAAGTTCATAAACTATGCATATACTAAGCTACAATTTTGTACATGTATAAGCAACAAAAGTTATAAATTTTACACATACTAAGCATCAAGACTTCACATGTATTAAGCAATGGTAATTGTGAACTATACCTAAAATAAGTTGTAGGAACTAAATTAGCATTCATAATTGTGAATGAAAATTCAATATTCTATTAATATAAAACTTGATTCCACATATATAATAAATTCACAGTCAATTCTATTAATTCAGAAATATGATTGACTTGACAAAGGTGATACATCATGTTCAGATCCATTTAAGAAACAAACATTGACAAAAGGGTAGAAATCACCCAATGACAATTGGATAAGGTGTTTACAATAAATATTGGTGCACTGGAATGGTCACAGTCATACCCATCCATCAGACAACCAATTCAACCCAACACCTTCAGAAAAAGTATACTAGAAAATGAAAAAAAGCACCATGAAATCACCCCCTACGTCACTGGAGTAAAGATATCAGAAGTAAACAGAATGACACTCCATGTCGAATGAAAGAGATGAACCCAAAACTGACGAACCATATCAGGTGAGGACTGAAGGATTGTTTCTCATGGGAGATAATCCAGGAAATTAAAATGAGCTAGACCCAACAAAGTAACATGCACAGCCATGGAAAAAAACAGTTATAAATTAATATAGGCTATGAGTAAGGAAGAAGCCCCAAACATTGCAACCAGAACAACAAACAAATTGAGGGCACAGAAAAGGAGAACCATTTCACAGTGTTACCATAATTACATAAATTCTGAAGAATGGAATGCAAGTAGGAAGCCTTGAATCTA
The DNA here is from genome assembly GCA_000404065.3 of Pinus taeda. Classification (NCBI taxonomy): domain Eukaryota; kingdom Viridiplantae; phylum Streptophyta; class Pinopsida; order Pinales; family Pinaceae; genus Pinus; species Pinus taeda. The sequence goes on from APFE030117793.1 coordinate 43,305, forward strand.
CTATCAGTGAAATGGGAAAGATGGCCTCAACATTATTATGATAATAGGAATCAAGATGAGAGATTAAACACATATTTACATGCAACAACATGCTTCCCCTTTCTCTCAAATTCCTAAATCGAGTTGGGTTGGTGAATGGCGAACTGTCACTTGAAAATGCTTCATAATCGAGAGCACAAATGACAAATGGACTCCTTGAAATAACAACCCCTATGTAAATGGAAATTCTTATAAGCAAGGTGATGCAAGAGATATGAAAGGGGACCAAGCTAGACGAGAAAATCCCAAGAAAACTTACAAATAAGAAAAACAGATTTTAATACCCCTAAGGCATACTTCACTCATAAATAAATAAGTGAGATAAATAAGTTAAGGTACAGAGGATGGATTAGCCGAACAAATCAACTAGCCTTTCCCCTGTCCCCAAATTTCGCACTGTGAAAAAATACTTATCTAAGAAGTAAACTGGTACTCTAACCCTCAATAAATTATAGTGTTGAGTCCTTACAGACTAGGTAGAGAGGCATAGTTGAAACCCAAACACGTAAACCAATAGTCAATGTCCTATGGTGACAACCAAGCTAAGTCCTGTGCTCCATGCAGAAGATGCCAATTAGTGAACAATGGTGAAAAACCCAAGTTACAATGGCAGCAAGAGGCAAAGTAAATCATAACGAAACCAAAAAAGGATTACTTAACCTTGGAACCGTCATGGTAAAACTCATATTTGGGGCCACATTATGCTCCTAGAGAAGGAGAAAACACCCCGCCAACATTATGGAAAGTAGCTATAGAAAACAATAAGGGTTAAAACTGAAGAGGAGTTCCATAACTAAAAACCACTAGATCATGGAGACTATTGTTGAAAATGTGCATACCTAGAGGGGCATTGTGGACAGGTTTTAACATGGCTAACGCAAAAGGCCAGGTGCTGAGGAGGAGTTGAAGGTGAAGCCTCGCTAATGTCGGGAAGAAGAGCCAACAATGAAAATGAATGCAATGAATAGGCAACTAGGGTTTGCATATGACTTAGGGTGTAAATAGAAAATCTAATTCATTGATTCCAAGAATCACATCCCAGTGATCCACAAATTGCAATTTTTCCCTAGTGATCACGTGAACTACATGTGAAAACATTACATGTGGAGAAGGATGAGTAGTTAGCAAGAATCTCAAGGCAGGGTGCAAAGTATGGGTGAGGGTCACATTAACTAGTTCGACATCATAATGGAGAGACAATGCATTGTTTAACTTAGTTAATACATAGATAATAGGGTATGAATTGTGCACCCCATTCCACCATGTGCCAAATCTTATGTATTATTATCCCCCGCCAAACCCTTAGTATATATGGTTGCAAGGAAGGGGGGTGGGTGTATTTCCCATACATATAAGCCAATAGTGAGGGGGTGGATATATGTAGTTACTTAGGAGTTAAGGTGTCACAAAGTGCATTCGTGCTTGTGGAAAGGTGAATGGAAACTTTAGGGAAATTGGGTATGGTGTTAGATCCCATTAGATTAATACATGATTCCGAAGGGAAAAGGGATGCCTTATGAAAGAACAAAGGAACAATAAAATAAGAATAAAAAAATTGAAGGGACTATGGTCTATCACATTGGGCATCTTTGAGAAAGATCCCCATGTTCATCTTAGTTCTTACATTTAAATGGTAGTTGATCATAATCCATGTCCTACTAATGAGTCCAATTATCTAGCTGGAATTATTGTGAGGAGTCCCTTATCAAGATCCACTTCTACACAAATATTGGCACAAGATTGCATGCATTCATAGGTTTTGTTGAATTGATATAGTGCCCATAGAACTTCCAATATTCCTAAATATGTCCTCGTTCCAACAATGAAAGGGAAAATATTGAATTTTAACTCAAATATGAATAACTAATTTGAGTTGAAATGTGAGCTCCATTAGTTTAAATACAAACCTTGAGCCCCATAAAATATGGCTCACTTCTAAAAATTACATGTCTATCTCCTTCCTTTTCAAAAAAGAAAGAGGAAAAATAGTCTCAAATAGAAAGAAACACAAAGATTTCATCCTTTTCAAAAAGGAAAAAGAAAAAACATTCTCAAATAGAAAGAAACACAAAGATTACATTCAATCATAGGTCTCCAACTTTTATCCACCGAAAGATTCAAAGAGTAACTATTAGATTAGGCCTCTATCTTCTAGCCTGAAAACCATTGCCAAAGATTAATTGGCAGGGAACATAATTTTCAAGACACCATCAGTTTTTTTCACAACTTGGGCAGCTCAGAGAGTTGGGACCTGAAGCCACCTATAACTAAAGCATTAAAAGCATGGATATGAAATTAGGTAAAGAAGGTAGAGGCCCTCTAAAACCTAACAATGCTTTCCATAATTACTCTTCACTATTTTATCTAAACGTTTTAACACAATTTAAAAAAATATTAAAATATTACAATTATAATAATTTGATTATGATTTAGCAAAAATCAT
>APFE030117793.1:61160-75478 GCA_000404065.3 Pinus taeda
CTCCAGGGTTGACCTTTTTCATAAATTTGTGTCTCCCAAGCCCAAAAAAGTATAAAATAATACTTGAGAGAACCGCTTGATCTTTTATGACCAAGGATTAATTTTCGTAATTAGTGCCTCTGATCCGAAAAAGTGAAAAAGCGATCAACGACACGTCGTTTTATGACCACTATTGAATTTGAAATGACCAATATCGAATTTGAAATGACAAAAACCTGGCAATCTTTTCATGTTTTTACGGTCAGAAAAGGGTTGTAAGAGGACCATCTTTTTAATCCCGTTTTAACGAGCTTAAAAAGAAAAACTCGACAATTTTTTCATGTTTTAGGAGTCAAAAAAGAGCTTAAAGGTGACTCTAATGTTTTTTCGCTGAAAATGACCGATTTCACCTGAAAAATCTGTTATCCTGAACAAAAACTCAAACATTATTCATACCTGTTTAAAAATGGGTAAAAATGTCGCAAAAAGCACCTTTCCAAAGTGAAACATAAACAAATTTAGAATTTATTTACTCAAAAAACTTATAAAAAGGACTTTTTACCATTCATTTTTACCGTTTGAGATTTGGGTGAGAAAAAAGGGCTTTTGACCAGAAACTTCCAATGAAGATTGCGGAAAATCCATCTGTCGAAATCGAACGTCGTCTCCTGCAGGTAATCCACATCATCCTACTCTTCATTTCTATCCATTTGAAATTGTTTTTTAGGGGTTGATTTTTATTTTTAGGAGGTTTTTAGGTTTCAAAACCCACGCACGGGGGCCCGCGGGTTTACCACAGGGGACCCGCGTACCACGACTTTTTTGCAATGGGAAAAAAGTCAGGGGTACACACCTGCCGTGAAGGCAAGGTGCGAACCTCACGCACTATTGCTAACAAGAGGGTGCGTACCCCGTGCAAAGGTTTGTAAAAACCTAACTAACTTAAAAATTACCCAAAGAAATCAATTTTATGTATTCTAATTCACCTTTTTATTTGGATGTAGGATAAACATCATGCTTGATTGGTGAGAACGGGAGCATGAGGATGTAGACCTCACCGCGATGAATCATCAACCTTCTATTGATGCATTGAAGGCATGTGGCTTATACAAATTTTGGGCCATACCTGGCATGAGGACCCAAGTGGACTTTTTGCAGTGGCTGCTTGATAGATGGAGTATACAAGACCAGTGATGCTTTATTGGTGGGCACCAGCTCGAAATCGAGCCAGCAGATATATACTTTTTGACTGGTTTGCCTAGGAGAGGTGAACATTTGACTCTATTCAGGGCTAGGGCAGGTGGCCAGTCTGTCGAGAGCCTCCGGCTAGAGTACTGCAATGTTCATAACGGAAACAAAGGGATAGATATCAAGACCATATCCCGTCCTGAACTCATGGTTATTGGGTTTACAGTTACCAGACTCTGTGGTAGCGCAGCGCTCCACATAGCCACCGGATCCCAGATGCAGATGGAAGTCGATTGCTTTCGAGGCACCATTTTCAACTGGTGCGATGCTGTGTTGGCCAATGTGAAAGGCCAACTGACTAGGGCCAAAAATGGGAAACTAAAGACTTTTGGATATGGTGCTATAGTGGTGAGTTTTGTTCTAGAGAAGGTTCTGATGTTCATCCCGCAGCACCCTACTGTTGGAGCTGGGCTTCCTCGAGAGCTCAAACTGATGCGATGGGTTGAAGTTATGGCCCGTCATCCTGATGAGGGGACCGAGGTCGTTCGGTTCAAACCTGAGTATTTCCAATGGTTGGAGAACCAAGTTTTTTCTATCCAGGACTTTCCTTATGCTGGGGTTGACTTTCGTGGGGACCCAGACATGGCTCTTCCGCCAGGAGAGCAATGGGATGACTCAGGTAAAATCATTTTCAACATTTTCCTAATTTATTTTGTTTTTATTTTTATCTCGTCCCAAAACTAATAGTAAAAGTTTCAAATGCAAATGTGGGCCCACGGTGACCAACCACTCTCCGACCTTACGAGAGGAAATAACCAGTTGCATCGACTCCAGCCTCACAGGACAAATCAGCAGAGACTTTGGCCAAGTTGGAGAGACATCTAGAGCGCCTGACAGGGGACATTCCAGAGACCAGCATAGATGACATCCCTTGTCGACTTCAGCACTATGTGATTGGGGTCCCAGGACCTTTAAGGAGGTTCCTTTGTAGGGCGGCCCGTGCAGTGGTTTCGTATCGAGATCATCACCAGTGATGGGATAATCACCTATTGTAGTCACATATGACATTTTGCTTTTTGTACTTATCATTTTTGCCAATCATAAGGTGTTTTTCAACCTATGATTGAGGACGATTTATATTTTGACACACTCCTATATTATATGATATCATTATTACCGGCTTATCTTGTTAAATATGTTATGGAATGTTTTTAAATTTACTTGTATGATTATCGCACATATCTACTTAACATTTGTAAAGCAATTGCATCTGCTAATGTATTTAAAGATCTTGGAATATGCTGATATTCAATATAGTCAAATTCACGTTCCAAGAGACGCACTCTCAAAAATAATCTCAATAAAACTGGATTTCTAATGGCGTATACTCCATTAAGTTGTAATACAACGAGTTCAGAATCCAACCTCACTATCAAACTCCAAATCCCAAATGAAATAGATTTAGATAATAACTCAATCACTGCACTATACTCTGCAATGTTGTTTTTTGTTTGACCGAGGCTTACCCCATGCATAGATACCAACTCATCAGAGGGAGAATAGATAACCCAAGCTGTGGAAGAAATATTACGTGTACTACAACAAGCACCATCAGCGAAACCAATGTATGTTTGGAGAGGCGTCGACATCTGCGACATCAAGAGTAAAACCAAGATAAGCGAGAATAATGACAAAAAACTCTCTCTAAGCTAAGCACACTTTTTAATCTAAAACACACCAGCTAGAAGGAAAACTAACCTAACTAAACAAAATCTCCACACTCATTTTAAGCATAATACCTCTTGAGGTAAAGACCATTTCTGGGTTTACCTAAAGAGACCTTGTCAAAGCCTACCAATTCATAGGCCCCTTTCACTAGCTTTCGCTTGACAATATAGGGACCATGCCACATAGGCATAAATTTTCCAGCGCTTAATTTATCATTTGCCTGATCGTACAATAAGACTAGATCTCCTTCCGAAAAATTTCGAGGGGTCACATTTCAATCATGCTGAGCTTTAATATGTTTTGTAGATATTCGATCGCTAATGCAGCATCGCGTCGATTCTCATCTAGTTGAGCCAAGTATAAAAAACCTCTTTCCTCTTCGGAAGTGGTTGGAAGTAACTCGATGGCCATTCGCAATGACGAGATTTCGCACTCAATAGGTAACACAGCTTCCAAACCATAAACTAGTTGGAAAGGAGTGAAACCTGTTGACGTTTTTACTGAGGTTCGATACTCCCAAAGCATTGAAAATAGCATGTTATGCCAATTCGATCGATGAATCCTAATGATTGGTCGGATCATGATGACTAGAACTTTGTTGATGGCTTCAACCAGGCCATTAGCTTGTGGATAATAAGGAGTTGAACTATCGTGACGGAACCCAAGCTGGCCTGTAAGTTCAGTTATCATAACGTTTCGAAAGTGACGCCCATGATCAGTGATAATCTCTTGTGGAACACCAAACCTAGCAATTATATGATTGAATATGAAAATCACAGCTGTTTTTCCGCTTGCCTCAAATGTAGGCGTCGCCTCGGCCCACTTGGTAAAATAATCTACCACAAGGATAATATACGCATGCCCCCCAGCCGAGTGAGGGTTACATGTAATAAAATCGATACCCCATTTGGAAAAAGGACCAACGAAAATTATAGGGTGAAGAGGAGTAGGTGGAGCACGCATCTTTCGATCAAAAATTTGGCAGTTGTGGCATTTTCGGACCACAATAATACAATCTTTAAACATAGAAGGCCAGAAGTAGCCAACTCGCAGTATCTTTTGGGCTGTGGCATACCTAGACATATGACCGCAACACGCTCCAAAGTGATAGTCATTTAGAACCCTTTCAGCTTCCTCATGACTCAGACAACGTCGAAAAATAGAGTTTGCCCCATGACGATAAAGAGTGTCTCCAATAATTTTGAATTGTTGGGACTGGAATCATATTTTTCGACGTTCCGATCATGAAATATCTGGCCGAAAGGATTGGGTTTCGAGATAAACGATGATATCCCTGTACCACAGATCTAAAGTGCTGATTAGAAACAGGGATTCATCTGCAATGGGCTCCTCCACCACAGTTTCCGTGTCATCATGCGGGAAGTCACACATTAATTCTGCAAAATCTAAACATTTCTTTGAATTAGACTTTTCAAACTCCAAGTAGAACTCCTACAAGATGAAAATCCTTTTGGAGTACTTTCCCCCCAGAAATTGCTTGGTCAAAACATAGATCATAGGCTTGCAATTAGAAATAACTGTAGTCTTACGTAGTAAAATGTAATGACGAAAACGTTGGACAGCTTGAACCGTTGCCAATGGAAATTTCTCCACATGTGAATATTTTAGCTCAGTTGGATTTAACGTTCAACTAAGGTAATATATCACATGTTCAGTACCAAATTCATCTTCCTGAACTAACACCATTCCGATGGTGGAATAGGAGGAAACAACGGTGCATGGTTCAACGCGTGTTTTAGTGCATCAAAAGATTTCTCAGCTATCTTGTCCCAAAATAATGAAGTATCCTGCTTCAACAACCAGGTAAAACCCTTTGTGATCTCAGCGTAGTTAGGGATGAATCGACGTAAAAACTTTTCTTTCCCTTGCAAACTTTGGAGTTGCCAAAGACTCGAAGGAGGATGAAATTTGATAATGGCTTCAACCTTCGAGGGATCGATGCGAATGCCATCTTTCGAAACAACAAACCCCAATAATCGACCCGTTTCAATACAAAAAACACACTTGTGGGGGTTCAACCTAATCTGATAATGCTTACACCTCATAAAGATTGCTATTAAATGGATGAGATGATCAGCTCGATGTAATAAATGAGCAGGAAAGTCATCGAGATAGGGTTGCACAATGTGCTTGATATCATGAGAAGCATAAGACATGGCTCGTTGAAATGTTGCCCCGGCGTTCTTGAGCCCAAAAGGTAATTTGCAATAAGCAAAAGTTGCCCATGGACAAATGAAATCCTTTTTTGGTTGATCAGCGGGTAGAATATTTATTTGATTGTATCTGGAAAAACCATCCATGAAGGAGAAAATTTCACTGCCGGCACAATCATCGATGATTTGATCAATATAGGGAGTTGGGTAATTGTCTTTTGGACAGGCTCGGTTAATGTCCCTATAGTCGATACATATTCTTATTGTCCCTTGATTTTTGTTAATAGGAACAATATTCGATACCCAATCCGTTAACGGGATCAGATAAATGAAACCTACTTTGAGTAATTTTTCAACTTCTGCTTTAATTGCAACAGCTTTTCTTCGGTGAATCTGATGCAAACATTGCTGAACAGGTTTAGCATCTGGGTATGTTTTCATTTCATGAACTACAATTGCGGGGTCAATTCCTGGCATTTCCTCATATGACCAGACAAACACATCGCGGAATTCTTGAAATAGGGCCTTATATGTTTGAATTTCATCTTTCGTACAAGAGGCACCTATATGAACGTTTTCAACAATTCCAGGCTTAATTGATATGTCAAGGGGAATAGTTCAAGAAATATTTCCCAAGTTTAACTTGGAATCGGGATGTTTCATTGGATTCTGAGTGTCCTTGACATATTCAGTCGTAAAAATTGATGAAAAATCATTTTCAAAACGATCTCCCTCAGGTAAAAACGAAGATCTATGATGAAGATCTTCCCATGGTAACTCATCGACGCATAGGATTTCATGAATTTGCTCATCAGTTTGAACAAGTTCAGAAATCATTATTGAATCCGAGTTTGACGTCGAAAGTGATTCCTTATGGACCACATTAATTAAGTCGATTTGGGTTGATGTTGTGTCGGCGAACAACTGCACGGTCTGATACACAAGTTCATACAGACTCAAAGGCATAAGAGTACCAAATGAGTCTATCTCAGATTCAGAAGGTATGATCCAAGGATCATCATTAACAATGGTATTTGATGAAATCATATGAATGGTTGCAGTAGAGACAATGTGTTGATAGGAGGAAAAGGAAAAGTGCCCAGTAAACTGGAATCTTTAACTAGTCCTACTCCAACATCCTTATATGGGATTGTCGCTTTACCAACATGCTGAATGATCTCAGCAGAGGCTGGGTCAGATGAAAAGTAAGACAGCTGGTCTAAGGTTACGATCTTTCCATTATGAGGGAAATTTATAAGACGAAAGACTGATGAAACAACAGTTGTCATAGCGTAAGACCAACTACGACCCAAGAGAAGGTTGTAATCTAGAGGGGCATAAACCACCTCCACATCTAGATTAACGGTTTTACCTTCAACCCCATAGGTAAATCATATAGAATGCCAAAAAGATGAAACCCATGGCCATAAAAGGCCTTTAGAATCGTCGCGGATTGATCTAGTGAAGGAGAACCAACCGATCTCCAACACTGTATCGACATAATACACATGGAAGCTCCCTCATCAATCACAGTCCTATGAACAGGTCTGGTTTTTACTATCACTGGAATCTAGATAGCCATTTGATGAGGTAATCGTGGTGCACTATTTTCTAGATCGAATATTATAAGGTTCGGGTCTTGAACATCAACAGCTCCTATAGCCAACAAAAGTAATTTACGCTATGTTGGACATGATTGCAGCACTTCCAAAGCCAACATTGCTGAGGGTGAAGCTGCTAAATCCTCAACAATGTTATAGTTCTGAGCCGCTCTCGCATGTGGATTGAAAGCAGACTTTCGAAGTATACCCTTGGTGGGCGGTTTGATTACTATGTCTGGATTAGGTTTCTCGATCTGTAGTGGATCGGAACTGGGAGCTGAGGTTGATGGATTAGAATGAGAAGATTCTGCTTCTTTACCATCAACAGGACTTTTACTACCATAATCTTACGATCGAGTCACAATCCTGACATGGGACATCATCAATATGGGTTCTTCATTGGCACTTGAGGAAGAACCTATCATCTTACTGTCTTGATTTGGAAAAGGATCCTTCAAAAAAGCAGGAGTTTGGGAACCTTTGACAATTTTTCCAACCTCTGCACGATGAGGGCAATCTCTCGTAAAATGTTCTTCATCACAGATGAGACAAGGATAATGAGGTTTGCGTTTCTCATCAGTTGATTTCTCCTTTTCTGGTTTCTCTTTCGAATTCTTATTTGTTTTATTCTTCTTCTTCCCTTTCTTCTTACCACCGATTTTTTATTTAGCTGTAGATGACTCTACAACATGAATATCGGCGGAAAATTCCGCAGAAGAATCTCCTGTCGAGGAATCTGGCAAGGTTATGATAGGAAAAGGATTCCTGGAAGACTTCTTCTTACTTTTGGTATTAACCATACCAATCATACCATTAATGGCATGAGACCCTAAAGGAGCTGCAACGATTTGATTTTGTTTGGGTAGATCAGGGATTTTCTTGTGTAACGTATCCGACTGAGTATACACTAAGTCAAGGTACTGCGTTTGAGCAATTACTTGCTCCTCAGTAACAACTCCGGCCTTAGCTACATCCTCAGTGATCTTGGGCAGTAAAGATTTTACAAACCAATCAGCTAAGATCTTATCCGGGATAAAAACTTTCACTAAACGCCGTCGACATCTCCATTCATGAATATGATCTGAAATGTAAGTGGACGTTGACTGCTTTAACGATGTTAATAATTCCATGCCATTGTCATACCTTACTAGCAACTGAAAATGAGTTAAAAATGAAGTAGCTAACTGACTAAAGTTATAAAAAGTGGCTCGTGGTAACTCGATGTACCACTTGGCCGCAAGACCAATTAGAGTGCGTTGGAAATGTCATAAACAAATTGAATCATCTGAAATGGAATTAGACGCACACCAGAGGTGATAAGTCATCACATGGTTCGACGGGTCCTCTCCTGGCTTACCTTCGAACTTAGGAATATCAATGGGCAACTTATGTGGCATTGGTGGCCAATACTGAAGATAGTTAATTGGATCATTCGTAAGGTGCGTCAAGTCAGGCAAGTCCAAAGTTGCGATAAATGGTAACTGACGATTAGGGTCCCTAAAACTCTAGGTCTGCAGACCAGCCCCAGGAGGAGGATATCCAGGATAAATAGGAATTGGAATTGCATTTGGGATATTCTGTCCTCCTATAAAACCGGGATTAACCGGACCATACTGGGGTTGCTGAGGTTGTTGATATGTATACCCAGGGTACGGTTGATACTGATAGACTGGTTGCTGCGTAGCAGGACTGTATTGGTACTGTTATTGAATAAACTAAGGTTGAGTGGTGACAACCGTACTTAAACCTGGTTGTCCTACAGGCATCTGAACCGAAGTGTGGACCATGGGTCCAGACTGAGGTAAAGATGTCTAAGGAGTAGATACAGGGACAGTAGAAACCAGAGTTGTTGATACTCCAGAAGAAGGTGGGGGAGATGCAGCAGATGTTGCAGTAGTTGCAGAAAACATTTGAGGCAGAGTACGAGGTGTACTAGGCCTAGACTAAGAAACTACAAAAGGTGCAGAAGTTTGAACAGTGGATTGGACGGGTTGCTGGGGTGAACCAGAAACCAAGGGTTGTCCAGTTTGAGATGACAGCTGCGCATTCGGTTGCAGGACCTGTTGGGATTGAGATGGTCACACTAAATTCGTTCCGGGGTATGGACCCATAATAGGTCGAGGATATTGAGGACCATAACCAGGTTGAGGGTAGGGTTGATAATTCAACGGTACATTTCCAGATCCTTGAACATATGATTGACCAAAAAGTGGTTGGTAACCTTGGGTTGGGTACTAACCTTGGGGTTGATAACCCTGAGGCACGTACTAATACTGCGGTTGACCTTGAGGTACATATTGATACTGGGGTTGACCTTGAGGTACATATTGATACTGAGGTTGACCTTGAGGTACATATTGATACTGAGGTTGACCTTGAGGTACATATTGAGTCTAGGGTTGACCTTGAGGAACGTACAATCCCGTAGTTATGTACTATCCTTGAGGTTGCCCCCCAGGTGCAAATTGAGTACCTTGAGGTTGTCCCCCAGGCACAAACTGGGTACCTTGAGGTTGCCCCCCAGACGGTGACTGGCCACCTTGAGGTTGAGGATTGGGAACAAAACTTGACATCATGAGAATATCTTCTACACTCAACAGTTTAGTACCATTATTTCCAGTTAATAACCCTTGCTCAATAGGTTGAGGAGATGCTCCCGAAAAAGTACTAGAAATGGACTGATACCCAGCGGGAGAACAGAAGGACCGTCATACAAAAAGGCTTCCGGAGATTGAGAAAACATGGATGACTGTTTGGACATATTTAAGGGAAGATAGTAACCTCTAGGTGTTGGGTGATAAGAAATACGAGGTGGTGAAAAACTTAGTCCTGGGTTTTCCAAAAAATTAGTCAATGAAAGATACCAAGCACTGCTCCTAGGTGGACTGTAAAATATTGATTCACGCTCCCTAAGCTCTATAACAAGTCGATCTTCAAGAATAGGGATGCCTTCTTCTTTTTTCGGAATAGCAAGTTCTTCAATAGCTATTAGTCTAGAAGGAAGATTTTGGGTAATTATTATTTCTACCCTAAGTGAACTAGGACCACTAGAAGCTGGAGAGGAAAACCTCGATACTAGAGTAGCAGCAATTTCAGATTCGGGTTCAGATATTTCAGGTTCTTCACCTATATCACTAGTAGATGAAACACTACTAGTAACTTCTAAAACAGATACAGGCGGCATACTATAATCTGCTATTAACGCTGAAAAATCAGGATATACCACCAAAGAAGACTCTCCTTTTTCAGGTGACCCACTTCTACTGTCTTTAGGAATTATCAGGGCCCATAGCCCTTCAAGCTGGCTTGGTGAAAAATCAGGAGGTTGGCCCCGAAGTCTACGGGACTTCCTCGGTAATTCAGCCACGGTTAAAAAATTTTAACTACTTCACACGAAAACAAAGTAAAATCTCAATGAAAACCACCTAAAGAATCTAAAGAACCAAACAAATTGAATCACATGCCTAAAGAATCTAGGAGATCAAATCACACACAAACAGTAACATTCCATACCAAAAACACTAGTTGGTGATGAAATCCAACGTCATAGAGTTCAATACAAAAATAGCAGTTGGAACAGTTACCCCAGCAACCTGCTTAATGAATAGACTGGCACAAGTTTCTCCACTAAACCGTCTCGAGTGAAGAGAACCCCCCAGAAAATCCATGTGAGTCTAGCCGACGTCTGCTCCAGGTATAGTGGGAGCTTCCCACCACCGTCACCTTAGGAAGAATCCTATAGAATATGGTCACTATGGTTGCCAACATAAACAAATATACCTGGGGGAATAGTCTACAATCCGATATGCATTCAAGGGCAAAGTAACAAGCTCAATCCCCTTGAAGGCTCCTTGAAATAAACCAAGGTTTACCAACAAGTGACCCCAGGCTCCTCGACAATGATTAATCCGAGGTTTACCGTTTTTAATACGTGAATATCTAGCGTCATTCCCAATGAGGAAGGATTGATTCCCACACTCGTTCAGACACGATCTTGTGCTTCTAATTTAAGAGGAGCTTTCCCAGAAAATAGATGCAACAATTGGATTTCTCTCCTACTGCAAGATACAGCTACTTGTTTGATTTACTATCTTGGAGAGTTAAGTACTCCCTACTCCAAGACACTAGCCTAGGCTATGTTGGTGTAATATAGCCCTAGAAATAAAAAGATTTCTAGATTGATTTTACTTTAAGCATTATTTTTATTGGTTTTTGATTAAGTCAAGAGGTGCGGAGATGAAACTCATGGTGTGAAGACTCGACTCGAAATCACTAAAAAGATGCACTTAAGATGATTAAACAATATTTTCTCTTCAATGAACTTCTATCTAGGAAAGAGTTTGTGAATTAAAATGTGTGTAAACACAAATCTTTCTTAACAAACAAATTAAAAGAAGAGTTTTTGTTCCAATGCACTCAAAACGAGACAACTAGTTTCACAAAATTTCCCTTTTCTTTCAAACGCTCAAATGCTACCAAAACAAACTTTTTCAAAAGCGATTTTTGTATTTTTATAAAAACACTCAAAACAATGACTAAAGCAAATCTTGAGAAAACTATGAATAAAGAGAATAAAGCAAATCTTAAGATCTACAAACTATAAAAAACTACTTGAAGTAAAAGCTTACAAGATGTTTTTTTTAAGGATGTTTTACTTGGCGATAAGAAAACCAAGGACTAACTTGTCAAAAATCACAAATCAGTCAAAAAACAAGTGATTTTTTGTTCTCTTTTGTAAGAAATAAATCCAAACTTTTAACACAAGCTTTTTCGAATTTTCGCAAAGAGAAAACACAAGATGGATTCCTCAACAAAGGTAGATTTTGAAAATGGTTAGACTCATAAGAAGGCCAATAAAAACCAAGGTGATCTAAGGCTTCTATGCTTCTAAGCTCTCAGCTACTACACGACCAAAATCAAAATCAAGACCGACAACCAAAACTTCTAGGAATTTCACCTAAAACCCTAACACCAATTGAATTAAAACAAGGAAATATTTTAACAAGTCACATGCAGGTCTGGGCAGAGGATAACAACATCTAAACCAAAATAAAACTAATTGAAAGAGTAAAATTTATGTTTTTCAAAATTTTAGCAGGGTCTGCAGGTTCATAGTTTACACAAGTGCGTGCACGCTCTATGTGCAAAGTAAACCTGTGTATAAGTACACACTATGATACAAGCATAGGGTGCGGTCTTCTCCTAAAGTTATGAAAATCAAAAAAATCCTAGATCCACTAAATCCACCCAAGTCCACACACAACAAGCCAAAAATAGAAACAAAAACACAAGTTTCTCAGGTCAAAGTAAAAACAAGGAAAACAATCAAGTCCCCAGTGGAGTCACCATTTTGTCACATGGAATAAGTCGAGGTTGCGGACAAGATCGACCTTCTTAGTATCTAAAGATATCTAGTGACAATCAAGCGAATCAAAAACTATCTTTCTCTAAATATGCAATTAAAAACAAAGGCATACAAGTGTTTTAGGCCTACCTTGGGTCCAATGCAAGTTTGTGGAAGCCTCACTCCCTCACTCCAAATGAGCTTCCTTGAAGTGTAATTCTGCAAACACAAACAAGAAAACAAATTAAATAGCACCTGAAAAGCCAATATCATAAACCATATTCATCATAATGATCAAGGAGATTATGAAACAAAACACATAAGGAAATTTGTTGAGAAAAATGAATCTGATTGTATTAATTCAAATGAAAGAAGAACTTTACAACCTGTGCCTTGATGTTGTACAAGTTCCTCCCAGGGTCCGACAAGAAGTCTCCTCTACTTTGAAAAGTTTCACTCACTTCCCAATGAAACCAAAAGGTATGTGATCTCTCCTCTCAAGTTTGACTAGGAAGTCCCAATTTCATCAGCATTTACCCTAAAAAATGTTCAGCTTCTAACCTCTCCAGCAACTGACCCAATGCCTTAATTTATAGTGCAATGGAGGGAAGTTAGTAGGTCCTCCTTGAAAGGGATAAAACCCTCCTTCAAAGGGATAGCTGCTCCTATCAAGGGATCAACTCCTTCTCTTTTGGGATGCATGAACCACTTTGGAGTGAACAATCCACATGAAAATTCCTTCTAGAAACATCTAGAATTAACCCAAAGTGAGTTTTTTAGAATAAACTTGCGCATTTTTGACTTTTACAGGGGTACGCACCCACTCCTTTACAAACAGAGCATGCAAATATGTAGGTAATATGAACAAAGAGTGCAAGACCGCAGGAAAAAGTGAGAGAAAGTGCGGAACCAGAGTTTTATTGATTTTCAATGTCTTTCTCTCATTTGCAAAGCTTGAGATGAAGAGCTAAGGTCTGAGACTTGCTAGGAGGTCAGTATAAGTGGTGATGGACCCATACTGGCTGCAAATAGTCATGGTGACAATATTTTTGTGTAACAGATTGCCCCATAAAGTGTGAAGTCTGTAGTAGATGAGGATTTTAATTTATCTTCTAGGAAGAGTGAAGTACTTTATCATTTTGAGGATCATCTTGTGGAGAGCCTGGTTGTATATGAGATCATATCATCACTGAGGTAGGCATTCCCATACTCAGATCAAAACTAACTAGAAAACTAACTACTGCTCTGATATAGGAACGATCTTGTAATACATCACAAGTATAGACACATGTAGACACAGTATGGACGCAACCATCTGTTTCTGAATAGTCTACAATATAATGAACACAAAATTCCTCGCAACCTGGATGGTGGAAACTAGATCCAAGGTCTTCATTTCTACTTCTCGAAATAATACGATTCTATCCATGCGAATGAATGTTTCAAAGTCGAACATGGTAGAAACCACTTGATTACCAGTCGATGATGTAAACTGTTAACAAGTGTGAGAGAAACCGCCAATAATGACAATGGCTCTCAAAGTACTCAGTACAGTCCATGAGATGTGATTATATGTGTCGATGTCGAACATGTCACGGAATCCTTCGATCGAAGGTTAATGATGCAACCTATCGTCGAAGGTGGGAGACCTGCCATTGAGGCATGCAGATCCCAAGGTACTGGCGATTTCTAGATCATCTTTCTAGATAAAGAGTTGAAGTCGATAGAAAGCGATCTGTCGTAGGCAAGCCCACAACACGAAATCATAGATCAAGTTTGAAGAAATTTAGTTGCAAGGATTGACTCAGGGATGGTCAAGATGGATGACAGATTTTTTGCAGATGAATGGCTTATTTTCACTGACCTCTTGAACACATAACGACACAACAGATGGTTTGGTGACGATTGACCCAAAGTTAATACCCAGAAACCGACTGAAGACTTTCAATGTGGTTCGATCAAATGTTAGGCAAAGGATTTCCCAACCCAGGTGAATGAAAGTGTTGTGTTCAAGAGTGGTTACAAAGTATGAAAAACAGGCTCATTTTTCTCTCTTTTACCCCACCATTTCTGGCAAGTACCTCTTTATTTTTTTACAAGCTTGAGGAGGATAACATATGCTTGATTATAAGCTCATCCTTCGAATGAGTCCAACTTAGTTTAAATTCGAACATTAAGAAGGAGTGGTCCATTCCTGTTTGTAATTGAACAGGTCCTTTACTGTCGAAATTTAACGAGTCTAGTATAGGAGAAACTCGGCGTTTTTCAATTTTAGAGAGTCTGAAAAAACTTAAGAAGACTCCA